>JAODUD010000039.1:7655671-7667078 GCA_026784285.1 Stomatorhinus walkeri | reverse complement strand
AGGAGTGGCAAAAAGTGCTCTTCACTGATGAGTCACGGTTTTGTCTCACCAGGGGTGATGGACGGATTCGTGTTTATTGTCGAAGGAATGAGCGTTACATTATAGAAAGTGAGAGGACGTTTATTTTTTTGCTAAGTTTAGATGAAAGCTTCAATCAGTCGTAATGCACAAATTAGAGCACCCCCCCCTCCCCCCCCCCCACTTGTACACCATATCGAACTGGCAGAAAACCCACAACATAATCACAACAACAAAATCAGAAAATATCAATGAAGTTCACAACACTATTGTAGTATACCGTCTAGCCATAGCGTGGAAAGGAGATGATGGGATTTGTCTGCTAGGTGGCGTTTATTTCATACTCACAATGCCCACTGTGCCCGCCGCTTACTCCTAACCTGCAAGGTGGGCATTCACACACACACACACACACACGATATACCACTATTAACACTGAACATTACATGTGACACTATTGGTGCAGTACAAGAACTAAGAACTATGTACAAGGTCCAATATGCCGCGTTCTCCATGGTACTCTCAGCACTACAGTATCTATAATGCATTATAGATGACGGGCCGAATATTCTTTATTTTCACATTCTACCTTCCACTTTACACATCACAGTTCAAGCCATAGGGCATTGACATAAGTGCTGGCACATTACTTTAGGTAATATGGTTTTGATTGTCTGAATGTGTGATTTCAGTGTAGGTATACTTACTATCCTGAATGGCTTATATGGACATGTGTCACATTATCATCCATGGGAAATAGGTGATCGCTGACAGGGTCTAAGCTTTTTTAACCATGGACCGCACTCTATAATTCTGTGCATCATATTGCATACTGTCATGTTCATGTATTCTTTTGGCCCACATTTTCCCACAAATGCCAACAGTCTTCCTGTTAAGCTTCCCATATACACTGAATATAACATTTTGTTACAGCCAAAGTTTAGTCAGTAACCCATGGAGAAAAGAAAAAAAAAGTACAGGATTTGTTTTCTGGTTAGTGATGAAGCATGAATTTAAACTTGGTATGATAATAAGACCCTTTAAAACTATAAAAATACAACTGTAATACCTCATGGAATATGACATCCATAGGGGTTGGAAGTGAAGTATGACTGAAGATAGGAGAGGATCTTCTCAACCTTTAGCAGAACCACTAACATCAGAAAACATGAATGTTTCACAGAAACAGACTAAGAATTCTGACGTTTGCTATTAGGTATGTGTCTCTCTCATGTTCACCGTCTTATAAAAAGAATGTTCATGAGCCCAGTCCTAGTCACATGGACTGGGCAGCATAATCAGCACTGCATTTTAAAAACTCTCATTTGTTTCAATTTTGTTCAATGCAGCTTGTTGTGAGGTTTTTGATTCAGTGATCTTTGCTAATGCCATTTACTGTGAAGATTACAGTATTTGTATTTTATTACCATTTTAGGCCTATAGTTGGTGTTAAGTAAAATACAATTCATAGATTTGCCCATGAATGCTGTCAGTCAGATTTATACCATTCTGTAGTTTCTACAATCTCTGCATTTTTTTAAAGTTCTGTTTCCATGGTCATGTTTGAGTGCAGTAATTCCAATATGACTTGACTGATGAAATCCATAAATGCACATGGTGACATTAGCGCTAACCCGAATCCATGACCCATCCCAATATGGTTCCTCTGCACTAATTACACGTCATCTGTGGTTACTGTTTACCGCAAGTCTCTACTTCACCATAGTAATCGCTCGTCTGAACACCCCTAATCCTGTTTGAGAGCGCAATAGGGATGCAAAACCATGATGCTGATTTGGAAACGCAGGGATTTTGTGTTACTACACATTCAGATGTCTGCATTCATTCTCAGTCAATTTCCCTCGTGGTCTTCTCCAGGGCTTTCAGCTTTTTTGTATAATTTATTTCAAATCCCAAACATTTCCTTTGTATCCCTGTCTTGGTATTTTGACTGATGCAGATTTTGGCATTTAAGATTTAGTGAAAAATATTATTGTAGCTTCAAAGCTCTAGTAGACTAAGAGAAGACCTTCTTATGCTAGCAGAGTTACAAAATAATACATACAGTATACATTTTTTACTTAAACTATAGCTGGCACAGTTTTCAGCACTAACACCTCAAACTGCCAGGGATAGGGGTTTAAATTCCACATTTTCTCAGTTTGTGGAGTTTGCATGATCTGCATGCTCCTCAGGTTCTGTTTAGGGGCAGCAGCTTCCTGCAAAGTCCAAGGACATGCAGTTAGGCTAAGTGGCATCTCTAAGTTACTAATAAGGTATGGTTTCCTGGGTGGGTGTGCCTTGTAAGGGACTGACCTCCGGCCCAGCGTGTCCCCCTGCATCGTGCCCTATGGTTGCCTCCAACCCTGTATAGGATAAATAGCTGATAGATGAATGGATTTTGTTAAAAATGCTCAAGCACATTTCTCCCTGAGATTTACTGGAATTTAAAAACTCAATATTCAATAACACTGGCAGAGAGAGTTTGTTGAACACTTAGATATAATACTGAACACCTTGATACAATATTTAACAGCAATAACAGAAAGTATGGGGTGCCAAGTGTCAGACGTTCTTTTTTGGTGAATAATATGAATGGATTAGCTCAAGGAGTCACTGACTGTCCTCGTAGAATTGCTAGTGTGGCAAACTACTGATAAAGGTATAGTTACTCGCGCCTGTCCGCCAAGTGCTCAAAGAACTTTTGTCCACAAAATGACTTTCTTTAATTCACAAAATGCATTTTGTCCACGAAATGACTATGTATCATTCACAAAAATGGATTTTGTCCACAAAATGACTTTCTTCTGTTGACAAAAGGTGCTGATATCAATTCTACGCACAAATGAAATTTTGATTTTTTTATTTTTGTGCATGAAAGAGAAAAAAAAAGTGGACAAAAGAGAGCAAGACATTATACGATTTTGTCATTAAATAATGTTTTCAAACAAAAATGAGTGCTAGACACTTGATACCCTATACACTATATGGACACTGGGACTGTACTGGGACACCTGGCCATTACACCTACAGGAGCTTTTGTGACATCCCATGACATCTGACATCCTATTATGAATCCATAGGCATCAATATGGAGTTGCTCCCCCCTTTGCAGCTGTAACAGCTGCCACTCTACTGGTAAGGCTTTCCACAAGACTTTGGAGTGTGTCTGTGGGAATTTTTGCCCATTCATCCAAAAGAGCTTTTGTGAGGTCAGACACTGATGTTGGACGTGAAGGCCTGGCTCACAATCTCCATGCTAGTTCATCCCAAAGGTATTAGATGGGGTTGAGGTCAGGGCTCTGTGTGGGCCAGTCAAATTCTTTCACATCAAACCCATTATGGACATTGCTTTGTAAACTGGTGCGGTCATGCTGGAACAGAGAAGGGCCTTCCCTGTGTAACTGGGTCATGGTTGTAATACTGCATTGTTAAGCGGTAGCATTAGCGGGTGATATCTCCTTTAAGAGGCCGCGAACTACCGCGATACTGTTAGGTGATCGGTAGTTGCAAACCGTACAGCATTCTGGGCATATTGAGGCTAATGGTGAGACTGCGGGAGACCTGAGGCAGGTGTCTACGGGAATCGGATTTAATCTTTGGGTGATTTTTTAATAAAAACAGGGAAATGGTAATCTTTAAAAAACCTCATCCAGGAAGATTTAATTATATGAGCTGGTTTGACTGAAATTGTGAAATACTGAAGTGACGTGGATAACACGCATGGAAACTTGTGTGTTAGGAATAGCTATTTATGTATGTAAATGAAGTATTTGCCTAGGTTGTGAAATGTGTGAAATGTAATGGCCGGTAAAATGTACCAGAGAAATCATATTTCATAAATAAGTGTATGCCATGATGGTCCTTTTAGCCACGAGTACAGGCCTGGTGCAGAGGACTCGTACCAGAGCCGTAACAGATGTGATTTGAGGATAAGTGGAGGAAAAGTTTTACATGTGTAATTGAGAATGTATAGAAATTGTATGTATGCATAAGTGTACTGTGGTGATGTAATGTGCATTTTGGGTTTGCTATTCTTTCAGTATCACCACTGTTTTGTTGGGTTTATGGGTTTGGTCACCTTTTCCGGTTAATGTGAATATTGGACCGGGTGTGTGTTTTTTGATTGACCTGTAGTCTGTACGGTCATACATTTGATTTTATTTGGAAGAAAAATTGATGTGTCCGTTAGATTTATACCTCCAGAATCCTGGGTATAACAGAGAGCACTAGCAATGAATATTTTGTATGACTTTTCTTTTATGTAAATAAAATGTAAAAATCCCTTTGTGGATTCTAACAGACCAAAGACCACAAAATTGTATTCGTTGGTTGTGTGTCCACCTCTGCCCGCCAACACCTAAACTGTACCCACAAAGCTGGAAACATAACAATTGTCCAAAATGTCTTGATATGCATATTAAGGTGCATAAAGACATGCTTTCTGGGTGAATTGGCAAAAATTCCCACAGACACACTGGAAAGCCATCCCAGAAGAGTGGCAGCTGTTATAGTTGCAAAGGGGGACCAACTCCATATTGATGCCAATGGATTTAGAATGGAATATCATAAAAGTTCCTCTAGTAATACTGGCCAGGTGTCCCAGTACTTTTGCCTGTATAGTGTATTTCCTTAGGATAAAGATATTATTCAATTTGAGATATTCATCTTCTTTTTTTTCAGCCACTCCAACGCATCTTTGCTTTTTCTCCTGTGCGTTTTTGCTCCTGATTATTAGTGGACTTTGAAACAGGTTTCACTCCCGTATCTTACTTCATCATCCATTATTCCTGAAGTGCAGTACTTTCCGTTTTTGAGTAATAAAAAGCATGTCCTACTGTACTGTGTGAGTATGGTACAATGATGCCTATTAAACAGCTGTCTGTGCTTTGCCACCTGCAAATACTGGAAACTTCAAAGAGTAAGACTTGTATATTCAGATATTTCTTGACCGCACTGGGACTGGACATTACATGATCCCAGGATTCCCTATTCATTATCCTAATTAAGAATTACATAAACCAAAGGATGTGGAATGAGAAGCAGGCTAACCGGGTCCTGAATGTTATCATGACCTTTCCTCTTTGAAGATCCAGCCTCTTTACCCTGAGGAAGGTTTTATAGACTAAAGACAGAAGGTTATTTATGGAGAGGGCCAATTTTAGAAGCAAAAAGATTGCATTTCCTAAATTTGAGACCAAAATCATGACCCAAACAAAGGTGCAATGCTGTAGACCAGGCAAAAGGCAACACAAAGAAAAACAAATCATAACTCCAAAAGCAAAATAACAGTAGTAGATCATAGGGTCAGGTCAGTGCAATACAGAGAAAGCTAAAAAATCCAACACAACAGGCTCAGAAATTGAGTAACAGTAAATTACTATCAGGATAGTCAAGAAATTAGCACTTACTGAGCCCAGAAAGAGGCAGCTAACAAAATGGTCCTAGAATACCTCAGCAGTAAACAAGTCAGTGCGGCACAGGTGCACTAAAACACTGTGAAGGAGGAGTGTGGCCAGGCTGAGCATTACTGATCGGGGTCTGGCTGGACCCAGGGGCTGCACTGAAGTGGCAGGTAGCTCAGTGAGGCTCGAAATGTGTGCCTGGGTCCAGGAGGTAATGGGTCGAAATCATGGATGAATGCTGGCTGTATGTCACAAGATCTGCTAAGTAGAAATTTACTGTAAACGTACCCTCCCCCACACGGCTCTAGTGGGACACTCTGGGTAAGCTTATCCAGACCACAGCTATCTGAGTACAGCAGCTACCAAATGGCACCTATAGGTCCAATCGAGCGTGGATGGAATATGTAGGTTTGTCAGTATCTTCCACCCCGGTGCTAACCGCTTATCCTGGGAGTACAATAAAGTGGCTTTATCACAGAAAGGTAGAAGAAGAGTGAGCTCTAGGGGGCAGAATTAATGAGTCTGCTGATTTAAGGGGACCAACTTGGGATGAGTTTCTTAGAAGGGAGATGGGGCCAGATGAGTAGAAAGCCAGACTTCTTGTCTGGGATGGAATAAGGGGATGGGCCAGTAGCGGTTGTCAGAACATTTTTGGGTTCCAACAGCCTGCTGGAGTTGGACGTGAGCCTTCCTCCACGCTTGGCCTCTCCTCTAAACTACTTGTCAACAGCTGGGATGTCTCTGACCTCCATATTCCATGGGAATAGAGCGGTAAACTAGGACACAATGAGAAGGTGTTAAGTGTAACAAGGTGTGGATGGTACTTAGCCCAAGAGAGAAGCTGGTTCCAACTGGTCTGGCCGTTTGTCTCTGGATGGCATCTGGCTGACAGTGTGATGTTAACACTGAAGCAAATTCAGTAGGCTTCCCATACTGGAGGTGCAAATTGGGGTGCTCTGCCTGAAACAGTATCTACCGGATTCCTGATAATCTAAATGCTTAATCAACAAACTTCCTGCTTTCTGAATGATTTTAACATACAGTCTTGTGTCATGTGATCCTGGTCCTGGTCCTGTTCCTGGTCCTGGTCCTGGTCCTGGTCCTGCTACCATAACTGCCTGATCCATTCTGTATAATGGCCTGGTTTTGATTTTAAATGTATTGGTCTGTTTTTAGCAAATCTCCTTTTTCTGAAAAATAACTTTTTTCATTGTTACCACTGTGAGGTTGCTGGCATTAAAGTTTCCTTTAGGCTAACATGAGATTAGCACCACAATATAATGAAATCAATAGAGCATGTTAACAGCTCTGCTAGTAACAAAAAGGATTCATATAACACTTTTTCATTAACACTTTTTTTGTAAAAATGTCTGAGTACTAGTTCATGTTCTTAGTTACTCTTGTTATTTTTTAATGTATTTTGTATTTTTGTTAATTGTGCCACAATTGACAGATGGACCAGAGGAGAAATAGAATGGATTTGGCAATGTATGAATAACACTTTACTAATACTAATTAATACACTTAGCCTAATATATTAAGAAAAAACATAAAACTAGTTTAATATATGATTGTGTAGTGCAATTCAATTCCAAAATCCAAAGAAATTCCAATAGATGGTAAACATTTAGTACAGATATAACAAACCAGGAGCACCATGGAATGGGCTTCCATGGCTGACCAGCTGTATCAAAGTCTCACATCACCAAGCACAATGCCAAGCATCGGATGGAGAGGTGTAAAGCACACTGTCACTGGACTCTGGAGCAGAGGAAACATGTTCCTTGGAATGACAAATCATTCTACTTTGTCTGGTAGATGAGTCTGGGTTTGGCGGATGTCAGAACAGTTTGGGGAAGGCCCTTTTCTGTTCCAGCATGACTGTACACCAGTGCACAAAGCAAGGTCCATAAGGACATGGTTGAGTGAGTCTGGTGTGGAAGAACTTGACTGGCCCACACTGAACCCTGATCGGAACCGTATCGAACCCCATTGGGACGAACTAGAACTGAACCCGGCCTTCAAGTACAACATCAGTGTCTGACCTCACAAAAGCTCTTCTGAATGAATGGGCAAAAATTCCCACAGACACACTCCAAAGTCTTGTGGAAAGCCATCCCAGAAGAGTGGCAGCTGTTATAGCTGCAAAGGGGGACCGACTCCATATTGATGCCTATGGATTTGGAATGGAATATCATAAAAGTTCCTCTAGCAATACTGGCCAGGTGTCCCGGTACTTATGCCTGTATAGTGTATTTCCTTAGGATAAAGATATTATTCAATTTGAGATATTCATCTTCTTTTTTTTCAGCAACTCCAATGCATCTTTGCTTTTTCTCCTGTGCGTTTTTGCTCCTGATTATTAGTGGGCTGAAACAGGTTTCACTCCGGTATCTTACTTCATCATCCATTATTCCTGAAGTGCAGAACTTTCTGTTTTTCAGTAATAAAAAGCATCTCCTACTGTACTGTGTGAGTATGCTACAATGATGCCTATCATACAAGTCCTTGTAGGTGTAATTAATGGCCAGGTCTCCAAATATCCATGTAATGTTCAAAGTCACACAGAAAATAAATGTATTCTTCATCTGTCATTTAAAGGCATTAGTCACCTTTGGTCACCTATGATCTTTTGTTTGCAGGCTGCCTCATATTAAATGTAATGTTTGAAATCTGTTTGCTTGTATTTTATCTGTAATTCTACAACATTTGAAAGTAGATTAATTGCCATTTCTTGAGTTGGATCATATGTGATATTTTTTTTCAAATGAAACACATTATTTAATTTTGTAAAGTGTATTTTAGTGTCTTTGCCCACAGATGCTGTGCTCTGATTATTTACACAACAACATGCTTCCTGTCTTTTTATGCATTCAGAGAAAAGCAGGGGCACTATAGAATCTGCTGATCTGCTCAATGAGCTGACATGCTGAGGTATTTTTTTTTTTACCTTGCTGAACCAAATGACTCAAATCACGGAGGAACCCATCCCCCGACCTTGGTGGTGTCATGGCGACAGCAGTGTGACGGGGAGACTGCGAGGTGCCTGAAGCAAGTAACTTTTCTGCATCTGATTTTAAAAGGTCTATAGGCCTGTAGAGACTCAATAAAACATCTACTTATCGGTCAAGCAAGGGAGAATATAAAATTCACAGACAATTCATGTGGCTTTGAAACAGTGTAATTTTTCACTTGGCCAATACAATGATGTCATGTTCTACAGATTTGTTTGTCAGCTACGAGGCAATGGAGTGGATTCAGGCTGTTCTCTGTGAGCTTGGCTCTGCAGTTGAACACCAATGGACTAAGACCCAAAAGCAAAGTGTGATTTTCCACACACTGGGGCCTTGAACTTGACTCTTGTTTGGCACAAGAGATAAAAGGCAAGCCAGAAGGGGTAAGTGTGTGGTCTTGGATTTAAAGTCTTAGAATTCTGTCTTGGAGAGGTATGTTGAATGAAGGTGCTTCTGTACAACCACAAAAAGGAGCTAACATACTGCTGTACGTGCTGTCTGTCGCTTTTACCATCGACCCAACTCATTGGAATATGCAGATTTTCTTCCAAGCTCCGTTTCCATCGATCTTAAGCTCTGCTTCCAATGCCTTATGTTGTCCACCATGGAAGTGTCTCACGACATGCAGAAGGAGAACAGTTTAATAACGCCTCGACACAGTATTATCAGATTACCTTATCGGAATCGTAGTACCTTCTCCAGGCAAGGGTAGTAAATATTAAAACCGCACCGTAGACTGCCTCATCTCTCCCCTGTGTCATTCCCACGAAGCCGCAGGCCACCAGTGTTCACAGAGTGCAAAGACATTTTTAGGAAATTATTACAGTTAGTTTGTTAGCAAAAAGCAAGCATCATAAAAATATTCCCAAGCTGGGTAGTAGTTTGGTGTTATCACCTTCAGACAAGATTATCACGTGCCCCTCTAGCACAAAAAATAGCAGCAAAAGTAATATTTTTAGTAGCTATTAAGTTATTTGACAGGAGTAAATACACATCTACCTATGTGTACGAGTTTGTGTGAATCGGTGTGTAGGAGAGTGTGGGCATGTGTGTGGATATGTTCACTGTGTAATAATTACAACACAACAGAACTACAAAAGAATTAAACTATCAATTGAACAAAAAGCATTAAGAAAATATTAAAACTAAGGAATAAAAATGGTGGAAGAATGACTAAACAATATCAAAGTTATGAGTCACTGACAGCATGAAGATACGGAAAATGTAGAGAGACAGCGAGAAGGACAGCGAAAGCTGAAAATACCGTCCCGCTGTGTCATCAGCTTGTGGGAGACACTCATAACTGTAAAGTTAGACCCCATGGAGGAGGTTGCAGTGGGGAGGGACACCAACCAGGAGGAATTACTGTTTCAGGCAAGCAATGATCAGAAAAAAAAAGAAAAAAACAGAACAATGTTCCGATTTTAGCACGCATGTGTGAAATGGATTTCAGCATGTCTTTCTGTGGGTCACCATCTGCCAGTCAACAAGCCAGGAAGGTGAGCCATGAGAAATACAGCATGCAGTACCAAAGGCTAACACCAGGTGGGGCTGTGCAGGCAGGGGACAATTTTCCAGCACAGACACTTCACAAATGGGAGATGTCACGCAGGCTTCTACCCATCTGGTCATAGGATGCCAGACCAAAGGTGATGCTTGTCAGACAACGTTACCTTTTCTTCATGTGTGACACTGACAGAAACTCACAGAGGAAGAACAGATGACAGCGTTTCATGAGCCCCATCTTTTGGTCCAAAGAAGATCAAGAAGAACTTACCAGGATCTGTCATGCATTGGGCTGATGGAGAGTTCATGGTTAGTGTTAGCTGTGGCTCCTCTTCATTAGCTGGGCTGAGGACCACTGGAGGATCCAGTACTTATGACATGGCAAAGCTATCAATCTCATTGCCATGGTTAGCTTTAGGCCAACATTTCTGACAAGTCAGCATTCATCTGTAAGTAGTCAATTAATATCAGTAATATTACATGAAAATGATCTTCTTCAAATGGCAAGTGGGCTTCTGAAGGTAAAGGTGTATCTGCAACCTTGGACTCTTTATACATGGACTTCAAACAGCTGGGCCCTGGATTCTCACAATGGTATCCTTCTGTCTGCTTTTAGTATGTGCTCCCACTTAGCCTAAGTAATGCTAATCAGCACTGAAGTAATTCACAGGTTAATATCGAGAGCATGTCTCATTTTCATAATTGGTGAATTGATGTAGAGTAGACATTGTATCTGGTTGATAGTCTTACCTACTCTAACTCATCCATCTTACCAAATAACAGGTATTGATTGTAGGTGAGATTAAATTATAGATATTCTATGGGAATGACTATTGTAAGCCATGTGGGTCAGAGACATTAGATTTATAGTTCATAGTTTTTTTTTCTTTCACCGACTTGTAGTAAAACAATGGGTATATAAAAAAAACGAAAAATAGCCGAAAAATATATCATCATAAACCACTTCTGCAAAACACATTCCCCAACAGACACAATTAAAAATGAAAAATTAAAAGTCAAGAAAAAAAATGAAAATATGTATGAAAAACAACTAGAAATGATGATTAGATAACCATCTTAGCTGTGTATGCACATTTTAAAATACTCCATTCATTTGTTGGGTCTTAATGGAAACAGATTCTTTTTTTCTTTTTGTTTTTGATTGTTGACCCACACTTCAAAAGAAATCTCTCTCGATATGTACATTCTCCTTTTTCAGGAACACAAAATAGATAAAAATGCCTGGGTGTTGAAAATTGTGCTTTCAATTAAAAAGTTAGCATTACAAACGCAGGGTGAGTATTATCAGCTTCCAGTGAATCTTATTTCAGATGGACAAACCTCAGCTGTTTCTTCCTCCTTATTAGGTTCTCGTTTGGTAACACGCTTTTCTTAAAACTTAATGTCTTGTGTTTCACCAATCCTCTAAACATGAAGCTCTGTTAAAAAAAAAAAAAAAATATA
>JAODUD010000039.1:7627300-7640662 GCA_026784285.1 Stomatorhinus walkeri | reverse complement strand
AAGCATAAGGGTGTCCATATGTGCACTTGGCATCAGGACACCCTAGGCCGCAGTTCGATGATCGACTTTGTGGTCGTGTCATCGGACTTGCGGCTGCATGTATTGGACACTCTCGTGAAGAGCTGTCAACCGATCACCACCTGGTGGTGGGTTGGCTCCGCTGGTGGGGGAGGAAGCTGGTCAGACCTGGCAGGCCCAAGCATATAGTGAGGGTTTGCTGGGAACGTCTGACTGAATCCCCTGTCAGAACGAGCTTCAACTCCTACCTCCAGCAGAACTTCGCCCATGTCCCGGGGGAGGCGGGGGACATTGACTCCGAATGGGCCATGTTTAGCGCCTCCATTGTGGAGGCGGCTGACCGGAGCTGTGGCCGTAAGGTGGTCGGTGCCTGTTGCAGCGGTAATCCCCGTACCCGCTGGTGGTCACCAGCGGTGAGGGATGCCGTCAAGCTGAAGAAGGAGTCCTATCAGGCATTTTTGGCCTGTGGGGCTCCGGAGGCAGCTGATGAGTACCGGCGGGTCAAGCGGAACGCGACATCTGTGGCCGCTGAGTCAAAAACTTGGGTATGGGAGGAGTTTGGCGAGGCCATGGAGAACGACTTCCAGACGGCTTCGGGGAGATTCTGGTCCACCATCTGGCGGCTCAGGGCGGGAAAGCGATGCAGCATCCGGGAGTATGGGGTGCCGGGCTTCCTTATGAGGGCTGTTCGGTCCCTGTACGACCGGTGTCAGAGCTTGGTCCGCATTGCCGGCAGTAAGTCGGACTCGTTTCCAGTGAGGGTTGGACTCCGCCAGGGCTGCCCTTTGTCACCGATTCTGTTCATAACTTTTATGGACAGAATTTCTAGGCGCAGCCAGGGCGTTGAGGGTGTCCAGTTTGGTGACCTCAGGATCAGGTCTCTGCTTTTTGCAGATGATGTGGTTCTGTTGGCTTCATCAGACTGTGACCTTCAGCTCTCATTGGAGCAGTTCGCAGCCGAGTGTGAAGTGGCTGGGATGAAAATCAGCACCTCCAAATACGAGACCATGGTCCTCAGCCGGAAAAGGGTGGAGTGCTCTCTCCGGGTCGGGGAGGGAGTCCTTCCCCAAATGGAGGAGTTTAAGAATCTCGGGGTCTTGTTCACAAGTGAGGGAAGGATGGAGCGGGAGATCAACAGGCAGATCAGTGCGGCGTCGGCAGTGATGCGGGCACTGCATCGGTCTGTCATGGTGAAGAAGGAGCTGAGCCAAAAGGCATCTGATCAGAATGCCCCCAGGACGCCACCCTCGTGAGGTGTTCCGGGCATGTCCCACTGGAAGAGACTATGTCTTCCGGGTGGCCTGGGAACGCCTCGGAATTCCCCCAGAGGAGTTGGACGAAGTGGCCGAGGAGAGGGAATTCTGGGTTTCCCAGCTTAGACTGCTGCCCCCGCGACCCGACCTCGGATGAAGCGGTGGATGATGGATGGATGGATGGATGGAAGACAAAGGTTAACATGTAAGAATGAAATCTAGAAGCCATTTTGCGCATATAAATTCTATGAAACGTACAGTATGTTGTACTGTGTTAATTCTCCGTCATTTATTTATTTGTTTATTGTGAATGAAATGGTGTCACTTTCACACCCTCCTTAAATATGATGATGTCAGACACCAAGCCAGGTAATTAGATCTGGACAGCAAATGGTTTGCAAACCCAGGGTTGCCAACTTCGGTCAGCTGGCTGGCATGAAATTTTCAATTTGAGACACACATGCACATGCATTTACATATATGTAACACTTTTATTACCTTGAAAATAGTCTGTAGGGTTGCATTTTAGGTTTATAATGGAATAATACAGAAATGCTGTGAGATTTCTTGCATCAGAGTCTGAAAGCGTATCATGCCAGATACATGACAGTTGGCAACCCTGCAAATCACACACACAAGCTATGAAAAGTTTATTTTTCATATAAACATTAAAACAAGAAAGAAAACTCCAGACTGTATGCATTTGGTAAAGTTATTGGGCCAATCCATAGTAGTTTCATCAGAAATATGATTAGCTACAACACTGAGTACAGTGGCAATGCAGATTTCCAGTGCATTTTAATATTCATTCTTACTTAATGTTTGGTTTTTGGCTTAGTGGTGAACAGTAACCTAAGTAGGTCACTTCTGATTGGTGATTTCCAGAGTGGGTCTTACAGCACACAATTAGTCTTGGTTATGATATTAGCTGAATACGCTGTGATTAAAACATGGAGGCCTGGCTACTGGAGAACTAGCTATAAATTTTATACACAATCAAAATGTGCTACACACATTTCTGCTCATTAAATATCTTTCTTTTGTACGAACCTTTATGAAACTTTAACAAAGCAGAATATATTTGCTAAATTATTTAGATTATCCGGCACTTTTGTGAATCGTTCAAGGGCTACAAGCAAGTGATCACCGCATTATTTAAATAGTGAACGCTGTTCTATTAATTTAAGGAACTAAAGAAAAAGATAATTTTTCTACCATTAAAATTATCCCTAACAACAATTCAGTTTAACACAACTGGAAAATTAAACTGGGTCTTCGGCTAATGCCTTTGATATAACGAGATTTTAATTAAAATCTTAAAAAAAAAATCAAATTTAGGCAATTCGTTCAATCAGCTGTTCAGGCACGCCTAATTAATTAAGTGCTCAGCTGGACCAAGACGGGATATGGAGTTTACTGTCACGGCCAGGGTTCAGGAAATGGTACTTTGGGCTCAAGTATCATCTAACAACAAAAGTGACAAAAATGGCAATAAAATTTAGCTACATTTTGATACAAGTCATCAAATGCATTTTTATTAAGACAAGTGGGTGGAGGAGAGATACCAGTGTGTGCCTGCAGGGAAGCACGTGAATGCAGCTTTGCTGGGTCTCCACAAGGCAACAGATGTGTAGCCCACTGCCTGCTTAAGAGCTCCAGCTAGAGACCAGAGAACCAGTTAATTGCCCGTAAAATGATGGTTCGAGAGGGGTGGACAGGGGATTGGTCAAAGTGGACAACTGAAGGGGCTGAATCAAGCCAATGGCTGAACAGTGGTCTCCGGGACAGTCCCCTGGGGGCAGTAAAAATAGCCCAGTGCCTGCACACACGCGCAAGTAAAGTAAGTCAATATGAGTGATAATAAATCAGAAATCTCATATAAACTGAAACACAGGGCCCGTTCTTGAGTTCTCGTCCCCTTTTTTCTCCAGTAACCAGGCAGCTGTAAGGCCATTGACATGCCTGTCTGCCCAGAGTACTCTCTGGTTGAGAGCAGGATTGGGAGCGGGGAGGACAATGGAGTACAAAAATGAATGCTTGACACCCTCTTTCATTTCTGAATGCAGTGACCCATTCTGGCAGACTGTAACAGTCAGTCCCCGAGTGACAATTAAAATAAATCACCAGCAGGTTCAATCCAATGCTGCGTGGCTGCACGCCGCATCAGAGGCGACTCCTGCCCTGCACGATTCCTCAGAAGACGGAAATGCCACCACCATGTCCTTGCATCGGAATTCCGTCGGGAGTGTTTCATGCCATCCGACGTGTCTCTCTCTGTCCTTCCGGCATGCAAAATACAGTTAATGCATAATATGTACTGTTTGTCATAGACATTTTTTTTTCTTAATAATGTTTGGGTAGTTTCTATAATACAAAATAAACAGTAGGCTGGACCATTAAGCAACTAATCAGTATCCATTCATCCAGTCTCTGTAACACTGATATGCTTATCTACATGTGTTTGGACTACAGGAGGTAAAGTAAACCTTCACAAACACATGCAGACATCAATCCACAGCCACATTGGTACCAGGCCTAACCATTCAGCCACTATGCTACCATGAATAACATCCTACAACAATCAAGTCTTACTGCCCAAGCTACACGCTAATTCCTGTTTTCAGTTCACTATCGAGATTACGGTCTTGAAGATTACAGAACAACAGCTTCCTAAAGAAAGCAGAGGCTTCAAACCTCATTAAGCTCGTTACAATCCACAAAAACAGGAAGTCTGTCTATCCTAAGTCGGAGAGGCTGGAAATCAGAGCTTTTGCCCTCAGCTGCAGTGTGGTTAAACACGCTTTCTCTCATTTCTAGCTTTCTGGAAAAACTTCCAGCGGGAAGTTCCCTGAACATTTGTGAACCATTTCAGTATATCAAATGTAATTTTACTTAATTACCTTTGTACTTCCTGAATTGTTTAACTAGATATATCTTTAACTGCGACTCTGAGTAGCATTAAAGGGTTATTAATAGCGTGTTTTGCTTTAAAGCAGCAGGCTGTGATTCGTTTATGCTGTGTGGTACTAATCTGTTCCAAAAAGCTCCATCACACAAACGCATCATACTTAACACGCTGGCGTTAATGATTCTGTCGGCTTCTAAATGAACTGTCTGCTATTGCCCTCTACACCGCAGTTTGTTTTTAAGTGGATTTGCCAAATGAATACATGTAATGCAATATAAATGTAAATTATTTGCACCTTAAACATTACCAGCGAAACGGTGCGTAACCGCCAGCATCTCAAACGGATGGCTGGATGCTGAATGTAGTCATTGCTAAGGACCTTTGTTGCTACCTGAGGAATCACACAAATGTTAGATTCCAGATGCTGTTAGAATCCAGCTCTCTTCGCAGGATTCTCATTGTTAATTTTGATCGTGATAAAGTATGATGACGATGGTGATTACTGGTGGCTCAGCAAGTGGCACCGCTGCCTCATACCTCCACAGATGGCGCTTCAGCTTCTGCATCCGCTCTGTCTGCGTGTTCTCTCTGCATTTCCTCCTGGTACACAGATTCCCTCCCGCAGTACAAAAGCGTGTAGCTATGCAAATAGGCTCTAAGATGTGCTCTAAGATGGCCCAGCCTCCTGGATGGGCTGTCCCCTGCCGTGACACTATGTTGCCTGGGACAGGATCCAGGGTCACCGTGATGCTGGAACTAGATCAGCAGTTGGAAGATGTATACATGAATATTAATTATAACTAAAGCTACTAATTTAGCCAAAAGAACTGCGAAACAAGCCTTATAGAATGAAATATAAACCCTTACTGACAGCTCTTTATGGAATTGCCCCTCAATATCTGTCTGACCTTCTTCTTCCTTACACTTCAGCTTGCACATTAAGATCATCGGGCTGCAGCCTTCTTACTATACCTTAATTCAGATTCTACTCTATGGGTGGCAGGACGTTCTGTGGGACAGCACCTACACTCTGGAATGCACTTTCTCACAGTCTTTGGGAGGTTCAGTCTGTTAACATCTTCAAGCTCGAATTGAAAACTCGGGAATGCTATAAAGTATCTATCAGGACATAACATTCTCCTTCTTTTCACTGTTGCTGTTGTTGCTGTGTGTCCACTGCTTTTTGTATTTTATTATGTTGTATTTTCTGCATTGTAAAACATCATTGATTGTGAGAAAGGCATGATGAAACATTATTATTATTATTATTATTATTATTATTATTATTATTATTATTCAACTACAAAAAAGCTAACTAGGAAATCTATTATAGAAATTGTGTAGTTCAGATTAACAAACTAACTAACAAACTAAGGTACTGAGACATAAAAAGGACAGGCCATCTATCCCTTTGAGATCTATACCTAGAGTGATGTTATACACAATCAGCAGCACAAGGATGCTGTTCAATAAGGAGAACGTCTCCACTGTGATTCAGTAATGGGGGAATTGTAAAAGTATCTTCCAAGTTCCTGCGGACGGTTTCAGCTGAATGAATGAAATAACCTTACAGGCACTCGCCCACAAACAGGACACATTTGTAGATCATATCTCCCAAATCCAGTCCCCTGCAAAAGTGATTCATGCCCCCTCCTTTTATTCCCTCCTGAAGGTTTGTCCTCATTCGCTTGTTGACGGGGACACAGTCTAGACATATGGTACATACATTTCATATAAACATTCAAGAAGAATTTTTGCTCACAATTCAGCAAATGATGGGTGAGGCGGTGATCAAAACAGGAACCGAGTCACTGTAGAGCTCTTCTGTCATGTGAATGCAAATCACTGTGAAAATGATTGTCACTACCTAGACATCTTCTCCATTCTGTCAAGTGAATTCCTTTTCATATATGGGTAAATGTTATCATGCCTGCACTGTCTAAATATTATCTTTCAGGCAGGTACAGATTTCTTCATTGCCGATGTTTGTGTATAATATGTGTAATGGGTATATAAGATCTACAAATTCCTCTCGATGGACGTCACATTTCAGGTTTAGGTCTTCCTTGTTCATGGTCTCTTTGTGGCTTGGTCACCTTTATGGGAAGAAAAACACGATGGCACCCTTAGAAGGCTGGAAATGACTGCTTCTTGAGTTACTCTCCTTGTGGCCATTTGGAATGGAGTGCACCTTGTTATATTTGGTATCTGTGCTTTAGCCATCCTCACCTGGTCTCTAAAACATTCCATTTTCTACCAGCTTTGATGATTTTTTTTCCCCTCGTAAACAGTATAGATGCAGACAACGGGACAGCAGCCAGCATTTGCCTGCAGGAGGCCACACTGGCTTGCCAGTCTGCTGGCAGCAGGTAGCGGCACCTGGGTGTCGTCAGGTTAACGAGCACAAACTCTGGAGGGTGTGAAAGCGCAGCGTGGGCCGCGGAGAAGGGTGCCGTGGCGGGTTTCCGCTATTCTGACAATGTGTGCCTTGCTATTTTTGAAAAAAAAAAAAAAATAAAATAAATAAAAAAAAAAATATATATATATATATATGATTCAAAGCTGCTTTCTTTTCAGTCTCTCACTATGTAACTATCTTTTTATCTTTGTCTTATCAGGCACAGTAACAAAAAACTACTTCTGTATTAAACGCCAGAATGTATACGCTTATATTTCTAAACCAGGTAAAAACATAAACGCTGGTGCATTTTCTTTTAGGTGCTATCAGAAAATATTCATAGTAGAAATGGTAGATAGTTTTTTATAAGGATAAAGCCTCTCTATGTCTCCAAAACCCTATCATGAGGCAAATAAACGATAGGATGAAAATGCATTTTAATAAAGTAGACCTAACCTAACAAACATCCTGCCTAGCCTGCCTTAACCTACACTTGATTCATACAAAGCCGATTTTATAATAAATTCCTCATGTAATATGTTGAGCAATATACTAAAAGTGAAAAACATTCACCCATCAAAAAGTCAAAATTTCGTGACATGGGCCGTCGTAACCCAGGGAGCGTCTGTAATAAGAAGACAGGCTCCAAATGAATTAAGATCTGAAGTATTACGCTGTTGTTGTGTCTTTGGGGAAGCCATGTTGCTTAAAAAAGACGTACAATAGCTTGTAGCACTAGAATCCGGGCTACGCACAATCATCAGGCAATTCATGGCAACTCCAACAGGGTGTTAGTCCATGAAGTTACACGTGTGCAATAAGTGAGCACTGTGCTTCTCATCAGATCTGTGCCTGGATCATAAATCCTCACCTGGAGCCAAACCGTCAAGTGGTGTGAGCCGGCCTTTCGAGTCCAGACCACAGGTAGTGAGATTGTGTTGCTCGTACTTTAATTTAACAAGCAGCAGAGTGTCTTCCCTCTGCAGAGTGCAGCTGTTATGTGTGTAGCTTTTCACAGGCCATCTGCTGCAGAAAGACCTTCCTGCGCATTCCTGTGTAGCCCCTGCCTTCCAGAAACAGCCCCACCCCCAAGCAGCCCTATCTCTTCCATGGGACCTGCCCACCCTCATTGTTTGCTGATATGCTGTCCATCTTTTATTCCCCAATATAAACCACTTGAAGTTGAAGGCTAATAAATCCATCCATCTTCTAGCTGCTTATCCCGGACAGGGTGGCCTGCAGCTGTCCAAGGCAGCCTGGGGCACAAGGCAACACTGAGCTATCATGCCTCCCCCCTTCAATAAATGGCTACAATAGTTTCTCACCACCAAACCCAGAGATATGAATGAGTTCATTTTATAACCATTTTATTATTATTTATTACCTATGATAATAGAGAATTCGGTAGCACTTTACTCAAAGCCATGTTTTAATCATTTATAAACACATTCATAACAAATAAAAATACATTCATAAAGCATTATTAACATGGTTAGAAATATTTATCAAAAGGCATAACACATTAAGCCATGTTTATAATGCATTATGAATGTTTTATGAAGCTCTCATCTGTAATACACTGTAGATAGCTTCGTAATGCATTATAATGGTGCTATGAGCATTAATGATGCTTTGTACTGTATTATAAATGTATATATAGGGCATTATAGATAACAGCTTCATATGACAGTCTTAATGCATAATAAACATGGAAAAAATGTGCTACATCTTTTAGAAATATTTACAGCCATGTTTATAATGCTTTATGAATCCAAAATGTACTCATAAATTTATAAAAACATGGCCATAAGTAAAGTGTTACCCAGAATTTTAGTTTTCTTTCTCAATGTCTGAATAACTATTCTCAAAATAGTTGTTTTGTGAACTTAGTTTATTGCTCAACGCATAACCATTGACTGGCTCCGTGTAAAAAGAGCGACTGTTCCAGGATTTCGCTGCAATCTCCTACGATCGCTATCTGTGCAAACCGTGTGAGTGCAGTCGCATCGGGAATCTCAGAGGGAACAAATTATTTACACCCAGTGCTTCAAGGTTTCCTGAATGCACGCGTTGCATATTTCATGTTGCGTGGTGGAAAACATTCATTTGGGGTGAATATAAAATGCAAGTCCCCTTCTGGAAATGATCCTAAAATGGTTACGGTGGTGAAAATCTATGCACAGTGCATTCCGAAATCAATCAGATCAAACGGGTCAACCAGTGTGAAACTTATGTTTTTTTAAAGGCAGATGCTTCGATCCCCTGATATTGTGTTGATGTTGCTTGTGCTATAGATGCTTTCTCTGTTCCTTCTTCTCAAAATGTTGATGATGGCACATAGTTGACTAGTTTTCATTTATTAACCTCTCCACCTTCTCAGGTTGTCATTGTCACCCTCAGTCGCTGCACTGTACTCTTTTAATTACCGGAAATTTCTGTAGGTCCCCATCCGTTTCTCTCTCCCCACTTTGCAGTCCATTTCAGTTCTCCAATAACCTTCCATTTGCTATCTTTCTGTACACTCACCCTCTACCCTGATGATATCATGATTTATTTCCATAGTAAAGGACACCTTCCCTTTTCATGTTTGAGAGAAGGAGGGTTCAAGCAAGAGAGTGAACAGGAGGTGACATGAAGGCCTGAGCAGTGCGGCCCACCTCCACGCCTGGTGCGACAACAAAAATATAGAATATATCACTTTCGGGCCGCACTGCAAGTTTAATAAGCTATCCTGATGGAGAACAACAGTCACATCATACATGTGAAACTGTGGTGTATTAAGATAAGCAGAGGTAGAGATTTCAGGTCCAGAGAATACAAATCCAGACCATGATTTCTTTTCAACTAATCAGTTGAGTATATGTGACTGTGAGTCTTTATGTTGGCTCTTTATTCAAATGGTTGGTTGAAACGAAATGGTCTGGATTTGTACTCTCCGGACCTGAAATCTCCATCTCTGCAGATAAGCAATACGCTACGCATTTAATTAAGGATTTTATTGTATTAGGGAAAGCTTAATGAAAAATTTGGGAATCATGTGCCACTGTGGGCGGGGTTAGTTGAGGAGGAAATACTATACCATGTGTGTGTAATTCACAGCACTGTATTCACTTATGATTCATTAATAAATGCACATTCTGTCATGAGAAAGTAGCTCACACATACTTAGAGTGATAATGGAGAAGATGGGTTTCTCAGTACGTAGCACAAGTCACAATGAAGGTGACGACTTCACATTGCTTGATAACTCTTCCTTAGGTGGCAGTTTACACGGCCTACAAGCTGGTTGGTATTCAGTTTTCCTCTGTTAATTCCTCTTCCAAGGTTCAAATGTCAGGTGAATAACATTCAGCAAAGTTTAGCTCTATGACGGGATGCTGATTTGCCGCAAATGAATTTCTTTGGTTTGAGGCTAATGCACTGGGGCCTGCCTATACGATCATGGTGAAGTGATGTTAATTGAGTGAGCTTCATGTTGTACTCTGCACATGGTTGTTTCCTCTTCCCTGCTTTCCTTCTGACGTGTCTTCTGGATGCACTGTGTCTGTTGACGGCCACCTAAGTGGATTATCATTCCACGATAAGAGGGCCTTTTTCATCTTATGAAAACCAATATTTATTTTCATTATTCCAAAATTGTCTCCATGATTATGTTTTATGCTTCCTGGACAGGAGCGAAGTTCATCCAACCCCGCAATCTCATTAGCAGGGGCTCCTGATGGATCACAGCCTCGTGACTGGATGAAGATGGAAAGTGTACTAAATGTCACTGTACTGTGTATACTTTTTCCTATTAAGTCTGGGACTTTCAATCTACCTTTATGGGCTGAGGACATAGTGGGAGCCAAGTGAGCTTATGAACTGTGCACAGCCATTGTTCGAGGCTATCTATCATTGTTCGAGGCTATCATTTTATCAAGCATTACTTAGCATTGAGCCCTTCACAGTGGGCGTTGCAGGTCACATCATATACGCAATTAGCTCACATTTAAAATCAAAAGCAATAAAAAAAAAAGGTTTATTTGGTTGGTTTTCAATCACATACAGAAAGAAGCAGTGTGTTACAGATGACTATAAATGTAGTCTGACACTATATTCCAGATGTTTGTACAGCTTTCAATACCAGATGTTAATTTCGGGGGCGGAGGAATGAGGAATGAAGGAATCTGACATGCAACACTACCGAGTGCTAATTGTTGTTAGAATCGTAGTAGTTTTAGGTGTAAATTCACACGCAAGTTATTGTTACAATACCAGTTCTGATGTTTCTGCATGGCAATGAAAGCTGCCGTATGTCCAGTGTGAGGGTTAACTATGGTGCCACATGTGTGTGTCACATATGTGATAATGGGCCCATCAAAGAAAACCCACACTGTGGTTAAGGAAGGCTTGCATGCTGCTTCAAAATGCCCCTCTCCCCCACTCTAATGACCTGATTCAGTGTGACAGCATTTCAATCATGTAAAAGGAAAATAATGAAAATTAGGTCAATTTTTATAGTGTGTGAGTTGTTATTGATAGATAATTACTGCACTATTTTACTTTGGCAGACAAGCAAAGACATTCTCATCCCCAACCCTCCCTGCCTCTACCCCTCCCACTCTACCTATCTGCACCCTCTACGCTCTGTAAGCATTGTCTGCTCACTTCATCTTTTTCCATCTGCCCAGTTTGTGCTGCATTGCATCATCCATTATTTCTATTTATAATGTATAACCTATTCAATACATATACTACCACAATTCTGTATCTCACTATATTACTTCTATTACTTCTCTTATTATTATTATTATTATTATTATTATTATTATTATTATTATTATTATTATTATTGCTACATTGTCACTACATGGGGCAGCATGGTGCTGCAGTGGTTGGCACACACCTCTGACACCAGTGTTAGTGTGCTCTGTGATGGACTGGGTTGTTCCCTGCTTTGTACCCACTGCAACTCCAGAAAAGGCTCCGGATCCCCCACAACCCTGAATAGGATAACAGGTTGCAGAAAATGGATGGATGAACGGATATTACTACATGATTACATGTCATGTAGTAATGCAAATATGCATTTCATTGTATATTTGCATTGTAAATTACTATATAGGCATTCCATGAATCACCACCTTATCGTAGTGGGGAGGTCTGTGTGCCTATGAGCTATGCTGTCAGGGGCAATTGCCCCTGGTTGGGTCTCCCTAGGCAAATTGGTCCTAGGTGAGCAGTCAGACAAAGTGCAATTCACAAAGACCTCATATGGAAAGTAAGAATTAGGATTGTGTGATTCCACTTAGACTGGGGAGACTGGGGTCCTGCCCTTGAGTCACACCTGTGGGAGTTTGTAGGTAAATGCCTGGTGGCCAGGGTTCTACCCTGCGGGCCCAACCAGGCACAGCCCAAAATAATTACATGGGTCCACCATCCTGTGAGCCCACCACCTGCAGGGGGAGCCGTGGGAGTCAGACGATGGCAGGAGCCTTGGTAGACTGCTCGTCGGCTACCAAGTCTGGTTCTAGAAACATGGATTGTAACCTCTCAGGTGGGAAAGCAGTTTGAGCAGGAAATAGAGAGATACTACATATTCAGACATGGCCAAATTTGTTGGTATCCTTACAGCTCATTGAAACAAGGCTTCGTTTCTCCTGAGAAGTGATTCACTTAAAAGCAACTAACTAATGTGTATCTGCAAAAGCAACCAACTAATGTGTATCTGTATGCCCTTAGTATGTGACAGAGTAAACCAGTAAAATTGTGAAAAGTAATGATTTGTTTATTTTAGAAAGATACGCTAAAATAGGATGAACAGATTTGTTGGTGCCCCTAAAGAGACTATTTATCCTTGCAATATAGTCATGGTTCAAACTACGTGTTTAACCTTAATTGGTATCACAGGTGCCTTCAAGCTTTTCATCAGCTATTCAGCCTATTAAAGGGAAAGAACACGCTACTGTGTAGTTTGGTATCACTGTGTGCACCACACTGAACATGGACCAGAGACAGCAAAGGAGAGAGCTGTCTGAGGAGCTCAGGAAGAAGATTATAGATAACCATGTTAAAGATAAAGGCTATAAGACCATCCCCAAGCAGTTTCATGTTCCTGTGACCACAGCTGCCAATATTATTTAAAAAGCATAGGGTTCATGGGACTGTAACCACCTTCCAGGATGTGGACGCAAGAGGAAATGCAACCTCAGGTTCATCAGAAAGACAGCGTGGATGGTAGAAAATGAGCCAAGAAAACCATCCAAAACCATTCAAGCTGAGCTCCAAGGTCAAGATACGTCACTTTCTGATTGCACCAACTGTCACATTTTCAACAATAATGGGTTCCATGGAAGAAGACAGAAGAACACTATTGATGGAAAAACATTTTAAAAATGCATGTTGATAAGTCCCAAAGATTCTGGGAGAATTTTCCAGATAAAACTAGAGCTTTTTGGCCAGTCAAATCAGCTCTATGTTTACAGAAAAATGAAGCTTTAAAAGGAAAGAACACAAACCTACTGTGAGACGTGGAGGGGGCATCATACCTACTGTGTAACATGGAGGGGGCACCGTACCTACTGTAAGACATGGAGGGGGCACCATACCTACTGTGTGATATGGAGGGGGCATCATACCTAATGTGAGACGTGGAGGGGGCACCTTACCTACTGTGTGACATGGAGGGGGCACCATACCTACTGTGAGACATGGAGGGGGCACCTTACCTACTGTGAGACATGGAGGGGACACCATACCTACTGTGGACTTGGAGGGGGCACCATACCTACTGTGGACTTGGAGGG
>JAODUD010000039.1:7607336-7618077 GCA_026784285.1 Stomatorhinus walkeri | reverse complement strand
ACCACAACCCCACCCCCCCCCCACCCCCGTTGTTGTCCAGGACGCATGGTTTGAAAATTGATTTTTTAAATGATTCATGATAGCACATGTTTTTGGAAAGGCCGTAATGCTTTGAACGTTGAAGGTTGAAGCGGGATTACTGCCTTATTGGGGGAACTTGTCAGATTTAAGGTACCACTGTTTAAATGGACATCATATTTATTCAATTACATGTTGCCCAGACTACCTTAAATCCGACAATTACCCTGATAAGCCAGTAACCCCGCTTCGTAGTACATGTCACAGGCCAGCACTGCTCCAAAGGCAAACCTGAAGACCCAGACCCCAGACAGGACTCTCTCTCTTTCTCTCTCTCTCGCTCGCTCTCTCTCTCTCTCTCTTTCTCTGGCTGCCAGGAGTCAACTAATAATAACATGCATTGTCTGCAAGTTGCCTTTGAGTTCATTGGCTGTGACCGACAGAGATTACCTAGCCCCCCCCTCAAATATTCCCTTATGGGTGATTTTGTTTATTCAGGGTATGTCCCGAAATACTCATTTCAGCCACCGGGTGTGGAGCCACTGACAAAAAAAGGCAATTTATTGCTGGCCCCATTGATGATGCTGAAGCCTGATAGTGTCAGGAAGAGGAATGAAGACCAGGGTGTAAAGAAACCATGCTTTTCACCTATGGAATATACTGTAAAAATAAGCCTCTGCTTTCATTTACTTGCACAAGGTGACGCTGAAGCAAAATCTTTTACCTCAGCTCTCTCTTGCGGGCTCTCCATAGGCTTGCATACAGATGTGATTGCTTGTCTCCCCTTTGCACATATGTAAAGATGATGGTGTAGCCTTTATCCTCACGGATGTTATGTAGTAGACAACAGAAACTAGCAGTGTGTCCGCCCCTCTTTGGCCTTAAGATGGAACGTTCCCTGTCGCATTTTATGGGCTGGCAATTTACGGCCAACAGCAGTTATTTTGTTGCTCAAAGCAATAATATTAACATTATTGCGTTTTGCTCCCTATTGCTCGGATTGCTGCGTATAACTTCATGCAATTTCCATTGTTTCATGAACATTTACATTAAGATTTACGGTGGTATATCAGCCAGAACTCAAAGGGAATATGGACCATAAACAGGAAAATTATCTTATGTAGAAGTGGCAATATTAGAATTTTAATATGAAAATTAAAACTTAAACACATCAGTATAACACTACAACAAATACACAAGACATTCAAATCTGAAAATTACTAGAGATTAGCACAAAGCCAGATATTATACTCTCAGAAGGCAAACTATAATACGAATGAGATCTCATGGTCTGTGCATTACTGTTTCTTTGTTGAGAGATAAACAAAATGAATGAATTATTATTTTTTATTGGATTTTCCTTTAATGACTCAATGGGTCACAGAAAGCTGTTTCAATGTTCACCACAAAAAGTAGTTTCATGCTTCTGTCCTTCGTATTGCTAATCTCTGCTAAATAGCACCACCCTGGCTGTTCCCTGGTTCACCGCTGCGTTGGCCTCCCCACCACAATGGTCCTGTAATCTTCTCTGCAGTTCAGTAGCTATACAGTGTGCACTCAGAGCCCATTACTCTCCTTTTCCTTCAGCATCACTTCACAATGGACGCATCTTCACCCTAGCTCTGACGGTGAACCGTGACGAGAAGGGAGCTATATATAAATGAAATTTAACCAGAATGAAATTACCATAGGATCGCCTTGTCTGATTCCATTGTTGTTGAGATTGAGATTATATTGAACCAAATAAAAGCTACATTATATCATTGTATGCATTTTCATAGTGCTGTAGTAACTTTTGCTGCAATAGCATTGGCCCTTGTGCGGAGCCGTGCAGAACTCCAGCAACTCCGCGAAGGGACACAGTGCTGTTCTAAAACCTTTATCCTAGTCCATTCACTGTAGCTGTCATTGGTTTATCCTGGCACTGGCAAAGGTGGTCTGTAGAGAAATGCACTGCTATTCTGCCAAAGTCTCTCTGACAGGACTAGCTTAGCCCTTCTGTGAGATGACAGTGTGTCTTCTACATCTAGGTTTAGCCTCACTAATAGCATAAAACCCTTGAGCAGGGTAATTTACTCTAATTGCCCGAGTAAACATCCTGTGCTATAAACAGACCACATCAGTGCACCCCCCCCCCCTCAATACAGCTTCTTCTGGGTCTGTCCTTCTCTGGTTTCTGTCTGCTTCTCAAACAGCCAAGTTTTTAATACACTTTTGCTTTTGAATGCGTTATAGGGACGGTCATTATTCACACAGAATGCAATCTACTCCCATAATGGAAATAAAAATGTGACTCTTCCTAAAATAGTTGTCCCACAAAACACATCACAACTTGGAGTAAATGAATCTACATTTCAGGCTGGTGTAATGTCATTTTATAGTATTCCATCCATCCATCTTCCAACCGCTGATGCTGTTCAGGGTCATGGAGGCCTGGAGCCTGTCCCAAGTACAGGTGGGTACCCTATGGCAGTGTTTCCCAATCCAGTCCTCAGGGACACACAGACTGTCCACCTTTTTGCTCCCTCCCAGCTTGTGGTAGGGAGCAAAAATATGGACTGTCTGGCAGGGAGTTTGGAGGGATGAAATATATGGACCGTTTGTGGGTCCACGAGGACTGCATTGGGAAACGCTGCCCTGTGGCGATGCCAACCCTTTGCAGGACACAGACTGATAAGGGGCCTGCCTGGACCCCAGTCTGAGTCAGCAAACGGTGTGCAGGTGTCTGAAAGAGGAAAAGATGAAGCTGTGCTGCAGACTTCAGTTTGATGCTCAGCATAGCTACGTAAACATCTCCTCAACAGAGCTGCTATTAGCAGAACTCATATATTACTCAGCGTGGTGCATTTTCTTAGCAGATGTTTTAAGCTGCAGATTTTAAGGTTGTCTAGGTTATGCCTTTCCCAAGCAGGACTTGAACCTGGGACCTTTTGATGATAAAGCCAGCTGCTTAATTAAGGTTCCACACAGATCCTACTGCCATTCTTTCTGTAGTTATTATTTTCATTATTAGCATGACCCACTGTGACCTCACTGCTCTGCCAGATGCATTCGTCTGGTCAATTTGCAGTTCATTTCAGGCCAGGCCATCATGCCGTCATGCTCATTCCCATATATGATGATAACAGCAGAACTCAGTCGTTACGGGAGATTAATGACCCGCCCTTCGTCTTTCCTTCTTTCTCAGGAAGGCGGTAGAACTGGCTGCCTGTCATTTAATGACCTCAGATCGCCATTAGATACCTCAGACAGGGGGCGGGGCCTTTTAGAGCAGCGATATGGCCAGGCTGACCTCTGTTCTGTGTGTTCTTGTTAATAAACCAGCAAAGCCACAGCACAAAGAACTCACTTAGTGACGCGGACATGCTCAAGTACACCCTGACAACCCTGCTTTTAATGTCATAATGTATCATCTGGGCATTTAGTGGTTAAATGGAAGAATGAACAGTTCAAATGTCAAGAGAGGAGCTGTACTGTGTAAGTGACTGCTGACAGAAAGATGCTACACATTGATAGGGAGATGGAAAAGTGAAGATGAGTGGAACAAAACTGGTGCCACTAACTGTCTGCATAGTCTTAGCACTCGAATACTTTTCATTGTGGATGAAAGCCTCAGCGATGCACCTGAGCGACAAGATATTCATACCAGCTGACCCACTCACCTTCGGCATGCTTCTGCATGACTTCTGCATGATTTGTGTAATTCAATGCCTCCAGTAACCCGAAGGACACATGATAAAATATGAAAAATATTTTCACATGATCAGAAGTGCAAAGCTCTGAAAATGTGAAACAAAACCACTATGATTATTTACCAACGTAATTTAATGAGCTTGCAGATATAAATACATTTTTAAAAATCATTCTTGTGGTATCTGATCTAAAAATAAAATAGGTAAAAAAAAACATAATTACTCTGGTGATTATATTCATCTGATCTGGGGTGATGGTATTCTGTTTGCTCACCGCAGAGTAAATAACTTCAAAGTTCTTCTCGCTGTATTATGTATGTAATTGTAAATTATGTGTATTCAAAATGTACATCAATGTAAAACCATAATTGTCCACAAACCCAAGATCAGATTACTAAACTCCTCTTCTTCAAAAAATTTTTTAAAAACTGCTTAAAGACATGCAACACGATTTTTCACAGTCTCAATTTTTAAAAATTTTAAAAACCAGTTTCTAAATTCCTAGTCTGTATTTCAATATATACTTTTGTCTACTTTAGTACTTCAGTATATTTGACTATTCGTCAATACTTAATGAAATGATACTAATCTGGTGTGCAACACACACACATGCACAGACACGTATATGGCATGATGTCATCAGCATAATGGTCTAATTTTTTTATTTTGTTAAATCATGCACTTTGGGATGCCTCTGTGGAAAGTATAAATAGTATCATGCATATTTTGGAATGTCTAATCAGTCAATGAGTATAAATGAGTCTATCATCTCAGCCGTGTAGAATGATTAGCAGCCCTATGTCTGTCTCTGCCTGTTTCCTCTCTTCACAGAAGCGTCCTGGTGCCTGTGTTACTCCTCCATTCCTCGCATTGCATACAGGTACTTTGACCATTCTGCCGATGACATCACACTTTGTCAGCTCTCGGCCAGATCCATCACACCACGGGTGGCACGTGGGCCGGAGCACGGTGCCTGCTGGTGACAGAGGCCCACCAAGGGCGTCACGTGGGCCGGAGCACAGTACCTGCCGGTTCCGGAGACACTCCATTAAGGCAGAGGCCAGCAGAGTGGCAGTAGCATGACTCAGTGCCTGGCAACCAAAAGGAGATGGATTAACAAAAAAAAAAAACCACACCAGAGTAGGATTTTATTGATCCCACGATTTGATGGTCTGATACAGCTGGTGCCAGGAAGTGGTCCACATCTCCCACTGCTTTTTCTCCACAGATTAAATAAACCGCATAGGGAACTGAATCCCTATAAGAGCAAAGTATATGAACTACTGCTTAATAGTAATTAGCATTAGCGTAGCCGTCATGCTATGGTTTATTAGTCAACGTGAGCTCTGTGACGTAATTCCCTGTAATGGCCCCGCCAGCCGAAAATATGCCAGAAGGGAGGAGTTTTATTTGCAGTTTTTACTAGCTATGAATATACTGTCAAAGTGGAGACTTTACTGCTTCATACAGCACAGCGAGTGTCTGTCTGGTTTGCTCCAGTGTCCGAAAAGGTCAGATGAGAAGGTGATAAGATCATTCCTAGCGTTGAGCGTGAATAGAGTGGCCTTCGTTTTAATGCACAGTCAGTGAGAGGCGCCGGATTGGAGGAGCTCTCCATCACCCTTACGGCACACCATCACTCAGGCCCCCATCCGTGCCCGCTCCTGTTCCCGGCACAGACAGCATCGCCGGGCCTACCTTTACGCACACGCTCACTTATACACATCCCTATTTATATCCTTACATCTTCATGCCTGTGCTTGTGCTCACTCCCCTTATGAATTTAGACAGCCTCAGTGTCCGCGCAAGCCGCGCGTCGGACGTGAGTAGGTCACGGCGGGCCGATCGCCGGTGTGTGCTAACCGGAGTGTGAAAATCTAATTTTGAATAATCTTCTTGCCGTGTCTCTTTGTCAGGCGGTAGGGAGACAAGAGGGCAGGGGGGCTGCTGGCTAAAGGAATAAATGAAATCAGCACCTCCACAGCCACCCACCTCTGCCCCGGCCTGGCATGCTGCACCATTATGACTCCCCATTACAGCAAATCACAAGGCCTCACTCATACTTTACTGCAGTCAGGTAATGACTCCTTGGATGTAATTTTAGCCTTAATTCAAGTACACAGCAGAAAGGTTTATTTCCATGATAACATAGATGCCATAAGTAAAGCTAAAGCTCACACACACACCTAGACACAGGTTTGTAATTATATCTTTGTGGGGACCCTCCATTCATTTCTATGGGTAAAACCCTAATCACAACATGACGACCTTAACCCGTACCCAGCCCTAACCTTAAGCATGAGTAACCAAACAAAATATGAGACTTCTGTCATTTTACTTTTTCAATTGCATTCACAGATCTTTGTGCTGCCCTGAAAATGGTCCCCACAATGTAAAAAAAAAAAACAGGTTTTGGTCCCCACAATGTAATATAAACCTAATTCACTCACTCACAGACAGACACACGTTCAGAGTAAGACTAATTTGACCCATTCTTCTCTGCCCACAACCCATGTCGAACAGGGGTTTGGGGGGGAGGGCGGGGCATACATATTTAAATTAACAAGGGGTATACATAGCCATACGTAGTAGTCTGGGGTATTATTAGTGTATTCATGATGTTGTAATACCGTACTGAAACTTAATCATAAAAGGTTGTAACCAAAGAGTATGTGAGAATATAGCTTCTACTCCTGCAAGGCACACAAGAGACTCGTGTGTCAGAAATCTGACAGAGATGTTCCAAATGTTCTGGCAGAGGCAGAAACTAAACTCACTGTGGGTGAGACTACCATCTAATGTCAGTCTCAGCCTGCTCCATCCCAGAAGGAACCGGTGAAGTCATCAGCGCGAAAGGGGATCCACCAGTGCGAGATGGAGAGTGCAGAACAATCCCAGTAAGCTTGTTTTAGCAGAACTCTTCAATTTACACATAGGTGATTGTATTTAAGTTTATTTAAGTATTTAATATTGTTAAGAATTTGCTGTTTGGGTGTAATTTGCATATTCAGATTTGGAGAAATTTAATTGGATAAAATGGGGCAAACAGGAAGCAGGAAATTAGTTATGCTAAGTTACACAATTTTACATGATTTTAGCGCCAATTTTCCACTCGCTGACAGTTTTTGGAGATCGCTGACAAAACCCCCAGATCGGAGGCGAATGGGTGTTCGATCAATGCTGGGAAATTGGTGTTCAATCACTATGTGTGAACTTGTACAAAGATGTGACTTGACGGAGTCGCTGATGCGCCACAAATATCCATCAAATATCTAGCATGCTGAATATCTAGACTAGTTGGCGACTCCAAATCATATAATTTGAAAAGTGTTGCAGTTGGCAATGAGCGCACTGACATGCTAGAACCAATGAGAGAGCAAGATACAAAGGGTGAGGGGAAACCCTGAGTGAGCTACAGCCAATGAGAAAGCAAAACAGAGGGTGAGGGGACACCTAGGGGAGGGGCTACACACTAAGTTCACACTACACAACTTTCAAATCATTAGATCGCTATACAGCCTTAATAATAATGGCAGTAACATAAGTTCAGCAGTCTGTTTGGACCCAATACATAGAAGAAGGTTTGGTTAAACTTTGACCAGAGCAAAGCAGATGGCTTTTTGACGTTTCCAATGATCTGTACCACAACTGAGCTGAGAAGAGGAGGTGGACAGAAATTGCCAATTCTCTTCAACAGCCAGGTGAGCAAAATAGGTAGACTTTGGGCTAGAGTAAGGGTGACCACTTGTCCAGATTTCATCCAGCCCCCAGTCCTCTCTCTGGACTGCTGTTGGGTGTCCTCTTCTTAGTCCCTTTGTCCTTTTTGTCTGGGATTTCTCCTAGTAAAACATCTTATAGCGTGTGACCCCCTGTCTCAGATCAGTCGGGTAGTGTGTAAGCCTGTGACTTCAAGACTCCCAATTGCAAGACGACAACTCATGTAGTGTGAACAGTACAGCAATCTGACGACTTTAAATGTCGTGTAGCGTGGACTAAACATTAGGAAATATGTTTTGAAAACATCTGGGAGATTCAATAAATAAAGAATGAATCTGCCACCATCCAGTGGCTAATTATTTGGAAGATGCTCCTTCCACCTTTCAGTTGAACCCACTAAATACACTTATATATGCCTCTTTCCTGTGTTTCACATTTAACTTTCACCCCTTCCTCTGCTTGTTTGTTCCACTCTATGTTTAAAGCCCACGGAGCTGTCGGAAAGGGACTGAATGAAGAGATTTATTTCACTGGAAGGTCAGCAGACAGTCTCCATGCTGGTCAGTTGCATTAAATTTTATTAATTAACGGACTCTCTTATCCAATGGCAAATGTTTTCTGGAGCAGAAACACACAATTTAGCTACATGCAGGTGAAGGAAGCTGGATAAAATGTGTACAGATGGCATCAAGCAGAAGGTCAGTGAAACCGGCTTATGGAAGGTGAACACCTGGTGCAGAGAGCTCACGTTACAGGATTTGTTCTTAAAAACCAATTATTGCAAATTCCCAGTCCCCAATTATTTTTGACAGTTTGGTTTTAGGGTGAAAGTAATCACACTGGCAGTTATTTCTTGAGGTATTCTCAGGCTTGCTGCGTTCTGGTCATACCCTGTATGATTCCTGTCAGCCTCACAAATTTGATCTCCCTGATGCAGAAAGCTGCCTGGATATTTCACTCTGCTTCACAGTACAGCCCATTGATTTGAAGTGATATACATAAATGACTGACCTTGGTCTTTGCTAGGAATTTGACCTTGCTTCTCATGTCCCAACATAGCACATGTGACTCTGTTTTGCTGTTTAGGGATAATTAAATGCATTGTATTTATTGGTCTGAAAAAAAGCTCCTTTTCCTGAACTACAAACATGATTATGGTGTGTTATAGAATATAGAACAATGTTTGCAAAAAGGCCATCAAATGTGAAAATACAGACGCTCCTTGGGCTACAATGGGGTTACATTCGATACATTTAATACCGTACACATTACCTAGCCTAGCCTAGCGCACTTTAAACATGTTTAGAACACTTACATCAGCTTACAGTTGGGTAAAATCACTAACACAAAGCCTAATTTACAATAAAGTGTTGTATATCTCAGGTAACTGATTGAGTAATCATACCCAACATAAAGTCAAAATATTGTTTCATGGAAAATTGTAACCCGGGAAGAATCTGTAATGACACTTATCAGTTTAAAACAGCCTCAACCACTAGCAGTATCATAATGCTGATTGAGTCACATGAGACAAGGAGCAGTGACAGGGAAACTCATACAGAAGGTACTGGCTGGCTTATCCTCATCAATTTTTAGTTGTAGTCAGTCACGAACGTTAAAATAGAAAGCCCTGACATTCTGACTCTATTCAGTGGGAGTCGCCTCTTCTCATTTCACACTGAGCCTTACAGAAAGCAGCAGCGATCGTAACAATAGCGACCAACAGAGACCCTGCCTGAACGACCACCATTTCCTCTCCTCTGTCAATAGCCACGGAAAGGCTGTAGCTGGCCGCTGGCCTAGCTTGCCACCCCGGTCACGTGCCACCTGGTCTCAGAGAGCCTGGAAGTCCCACCTCCTGCTGTTCTTAAGTTCCCTTCCTCTGCTGCGAGCTTCAGAATGTCAATTCTAAAATGGAAACTGGTTGATGGAGCTCCTTGTATCCGTCAAAGGAGAATAGCACTTTCGGCGCGGTTGCATGCACTGATGTTTCCCGCCTTAACACGCTGACTTCCTGTCTGTGCCCAATAGCCACATTAGCTAAACTGTTTTTATTTGTGTGACTGTTACACAAGTGGGTTAAACTGCATTTCATAAAAATATATGCCTGTATATTGTCAGGGTTTATATATGGTTTGAACGAATGGGTATTTTTGTGTTCCTTTCACGTTGTATTACATTAAATTCCCCAGTTTTCCCATTTGCAGCCCTGAATCAATCTTTTTTATCATGCTAATATTTTTACTGCTGGGCCTTATCCCATTTCCCTTGATCTGCAGCAAGCTGTCTCTCTCTTCTCGCCGGCCTGCCCGCGTTCCTCCAACAACAGCGAGTCATTTCCATTACCACATGATTTCATTTCCTCCTTCTTATGTTAATTCACCCTTCACGGCTGCTTGGAAGCCATTCGATTTCGCAGGAATACAAACAGCCAAGATAAGGCCTTTTAAACCACCGCGACAGAGCGGAGCATTTTCAAGGTATAATTAAAGCTCCTTTCTGGACCACTCCGACGCATCGGCGATAACAGGAAACGGGGATTCGCATTGTCGTGACACAGATTAGCGGGTTCATTTCAAATTGGGACGCTCGGCTAATTAAGTTCTGCAATTATTCGCATAGCCCTAGAGCAGGGTTCGAATGGGCGTGGTTGATGATTTCGACGTGACGGGGAAACACGAAATGCAGAATAGAATCCTGATGCTGACAGGCCTGCAGTGACATTTTGGACCCCGAGAATGTAGAGAAGTCGGAAGTGAGGAACAGGGGTTCTGTGCTTCAGGAGTAAATACCAAGGCAGCCTGTGCTAGGCATCATGAAAGCCATGACTGTACAGTGTCCTGATGGGGACGGGTGGGCAGATACACTGTATTTGAAGGGTGGCTGTATACTCCCTTGCGTATCAGTCAGTCGACTGATAACATTATGCAGTAGGAGGCCTGAATCAAGGCTCACTAACTATGTACTGAAAGCTCGTTCCATTTTGTCATGCGTCGTTTATCTCTTTCAGAAACAGAAAAATGAATGAACATAGAGTTTAGCCAGGGAAAGTGAGTTTATCCGTGGAAAGTGAGTTTAGCCAGGGAAAATGAGTTTAGCCGTGGAAAGTGAGTTTAGCCAGGGAAAGTGAGTTTAGCCGGGGAAAGTGAGTTTAGCCGGGGAGAGTGAGTTTAGCCGGGGAAAGTGAGTTTAGCCAGGGAAAGTGAGTTTAGCCGGGGAAAGTGAGTTTAGCCAGGGAAAATGAGTTTAGCCGTGGAAAGTGAGTTTAGCCAGGGAAAGTGAGTTTAGCCGGGGAAAGTGAGTTTAGCCGGGGA
>JAODUD010000039.1:7574686-7585103 GCA_026784285.1 Stomatorhinus walkeri | reverse complement strand
AAGCATTATGAGTTCCCTTCACCGGCATAGCCCAACCTCTGAAAAACAACCCCATACCACTATCCCTCCTCCACCAAACTTTACAGACTCGTCCATCCAACTGCCAGATAAAGAAACATGATTTGTCCCTCCACAGAACATGTTTCTACCTCTGCAGAGTGCAGTGACAGTGTGCTTTACACCACTCCATCAGATGCTTGGCATTGTGCTTGGTGATGTGAGGCTTGCCTGCAGCTGCTTGGTCGTGGAAGCTCATTCCACGTAGCTCCTGGTGCATAGTGTTAATGTTGGAGATACCAGAGGAAGTTTGGAACTCTGCAGTTATTGAGTCAACTGATCGGCGACCTTCACTTCATGTCTGAGTTTCTGTTGTTCCTAAATGCTTCCACTTTACAGTAATACCACTTACAGCTGACTGTGGAATATCTATCAGGGAAGACATTTCACAAACTGACTTATTTCAAAGGTGACATCCTATGACAGTACCATGCTTGAATTCAGCAGCTCTTCAGAAGGACCCATTTATTCACAGATGTTAGTAAAACTGATTGCATTGGCTTGGTGCTTGATTTTATACATCGGTGGCAATGGGTTAGGGTTGAATGAAACCCTTGAATTCAAAGATTAATGGCTGTGTCCCAATACTTTTGCCCATATGGTATACCTATGTATTGTGAGGCAAGCTGGATTGTTCTGAGCTGTTTAGTCTTTTTTTGGCTTTTTATTCTAACATCTGGTCTGATATGGATTCAGTTCAGTCCCATGATGTGTTTTTCATCGCACGACCACTCTGTCCACCCAGGTCACACTCTCCTACTTCCTTGCCTCTGCCTCTGAAAGTATACAATTAACCATTACTTTTGCTCTGTTAATTCCACCTCCCACTCTGGGAGGTCACTTGTCCCCAAGCGTCAAAACTGACCGTTAAGTGCATTATGACAACTTGATTGCAAAAACGAATGACGGTAAATAAAATGTGATTGATGGATTAATCTGTTCATTAGTTCAGTCGGCTGTGAAAGCACAGGCCGTGACTCCCTAGACTGTAGCCGGCTGCCTCTTCCTCTGTCATAATGGCCTCTTCAGCTGCCTTTTCATATCTCACGACTGGGAACGACACAGAGAGATGTGCCTCTGCGGCCGGGCTGCAGCCTGACAAAGCCCCCCGGAGCACGAGCGGAAACGTGAGGATGGAGAATGTGTGGGGGCTTTGCGTGGGGGGCGCTCAGATAAGAGCTGCCAGTTTCCATGCCACTCATGCGGGCACTAACTTGGCACCGACTGCAAGGTCTACTGTTCACCCACCAGGAGAAGAATGTCTCTGCAGTGGAAACAGGCCCCAGCTCTGCTTGATATAAATCACAGTTTTCTAGGACAATTACCATCAAAAGTATATATCACCAAATCCTAATAACATTTCCCGTATTTAAACTTGTGCAATTGACTATCAAACTATTGCTGGATTTGTGAGAAATTGTTCAGTCTCTTGCTTTTTTTTTTACCTGAAAGAACAAGTATGTCTCTGTTTGAATGTCTCCTGGCTGTACAGTACGCTGCCAAATTTGCTATATTGGTGCTCAGGGAGTTTGGAGGCTGTGCTCCTCATTTAGAGAAATGCAGAGTCTTGAAGATGCTTGAAAAACAACGAACGGAGGCTGATTTATGGAAGCGACCCGCGCATCATGTTGGGCTCATCGGTGACATAATCTGGCTGTGATCTCAGGCATTATGTCAGTGAGAGAACAATCTAAAAACTTAGAAAGACATTCAGCGATTGACTGAAACCTACACATGCGGTTATGTTGCATATTTTCTACTTTGTTTTGAAATATGGAGTCAACAAAATGTCTCCCCAGCTCTTTCAAATACATAGTTCCATACATACTATAGGGAATGATATGTTGACAGTAAATATTATGGGTCTTCTTATTACTGTGTTGATAATAAATAAGGGTTAGTAGAGTTTAATAGAGCATATATATGTTAATGGTTATACCCAAACATTGCATTTAATCATTAAACAGTAACAGAAGTCATTAAAAATAGGACATACATGTGGACTTCAGTGGCAGGTCTTCACCCTGTGTTTACTTTGAACTTGTCCTTAAGGGGATTTTAAAGACACGTGTTCATGGCACTCATTAGAGCATGAAGTCAGCCTGCAAAGATCCAGTTCTGTTATTGACTTGATCTCCTTGCATGTCTTCTGCGGTTGTCTGTCCTTTGAAAAACTCAAATCAGTGTTTGTTCAGTCGTTCACTCGATTCCCTGGGCCGCTATAATGATCTGGTTTGGGCAGATATGTTTTGATGAATCTGGTGTTATTGCAAGTTTAACAAATTGCAAATATATGTATGTCTTATCAGGCACAAACAGGCCCCCTGTCAGATATCTGCTGATCTAAATGGGAGAAAGCTAGGATAACTATGGATTTGGCTAAATAACAACAAACTTGCTTTCCTGCAGGTAGCCCTTATAGTCATTTGCTTGCAGAAAGATCCCCCAAACCTGCAAAAACTAAACAAGCCAGGCCTAAGACATTTTGGTTGAGCACAGATTCCTGCTTTAGTAACATACAAAACCTGTGTGATTCCTTTTTGTACTTCAAGCAGGTATAAATACCATAAGCCAATCACTCAGGTTGATTCAATGCATTGTTATATATCAATTTCATTCAATACAGTGGATTGTATATGTCTGAATAGCAATATGTGCACCCAAAAGTATGAGTCATGGCTTTGTGTACTGATATGTTTTGCTCCTTTTTAGTGGGGCAGCAGGCAGAAATTTTTTCTGAGAACCTGAACCATTGACCCGAATGCTGCAGGTTCTAATCAAACAAACATAATTATACATGTACCTCCAGGCAAGACTGCTTAATAAGTATTCCACTCAGTAAAATGAGTGAAATGAGATGGCCGGTAAAGTAAAGACAGTGTACTTACTTACTTTTTAATCAATATAAATCCAAGAAAGTTAATCTTTGTTTTAGTAAAGGAGGGAGAGATTTTACTGCTGTAAGACTGGAATTATGTTCACCAGTGATGAGTGTGATTATGTTTTATTAAGGTACCCTAAGAATCTTGCGTATATGGTAGCACATCACTGACTTTCATTATCTGTATTAGATGCTGGTCTCACTTACAGAAGCTCAGCTGGAATCCAGACCCAGGCTTTTCTGAGAGCCTAATACTGAGGTGACCCAGCATTGTCCTTTCAGTGGGAGCCTGAGTAGCGATGGATTACCTCTAAGCAGTGCTTTGCAAGTGAATGCACTGCGGTGGAGCGGGCCGGCCGCGCTCGCAGACCCTCTGTACATGCCACGTTGGCCCTTTACCATCAGTGGGACTCTGTCACCTGTCCCCCTTGTAATTACCGCTGTTAAGGACAATGCTGCCACGTTCTGAGGCCTTTTGTTAAGGGCTTTTCATCCCCATAGTACCTAAGGGCCTCCCCCATTTGCACATGAAGACAGTCACACTTTTTTTGAGTTGGTAATTATCATCCGTACCATTTCAGCAAAGCATGGAACAGAAAACCCTGGATTATTCCATGGACAGCGGCTGGGAGAAAACAATCTATTAACTGGTAACAATACAATAATTAATTTAAATTACAGCCCTAATTGTGGGTCAATTGTATTATAAGTAAACTCAAATTAATCACATAATGATTTAAAAAGCAACATGCACATACAAAAACATCATTCTGTAATTCACATAGAATTTTTTTTGTTTACTTAAAACAAAAAAAGAAAAAAAATGCTTTAAATATTAGCACATTTGAAGAAAACCAATCAAATGATACAATGTTAATGGTCGCAGTAGTATGGCTATAATGCGCAATAAATATAGACTAGATGAGACATCATAGCACTAGTTTGTCACAAAAATAATATCGTGGCGAAGAATTTATGTCGCACCACGTTTCACAACTCCGTCCTCAGTAACCTTCAGACAGTCCACATTTTTGCTTCCTCTGACTCCCAGCGCAGCAGTACCAGGTATTTGCCATTTATGACGTATGCTGGAAACTGAGAAACATTGATGCATGGCTCTAAGTAACTGTACTCCTTTGTGTAGAAGCAATGACCTAAAATTAAAAGACATCACTGTGACTTGTATTTATTGATTAAATGTACATGAGACTTAGGAACTATGAACATGGCAACTTGGTTAGTGCTGTGTATTCTGTTAGTAAATTAACTTTACCCTCATTGGTCAGCTCATAAGTGTTCCTCCCACCAAAGAGATGATTGACAGGTGCCTATTCTATATTTGGCCTACCTCCTCCCACTTTATCAGCTATAGCTTTGGTGCTTGACATTTCATCTGCATCCTACAGTTGGGATTTAGTCTTTATACCTCATCCTTTCCAGGCTAGGATAACAAACTCGACTGGGAGAAAGCCTCAAAGAAACATAGGGAAATGTTTAAGTAGCTAGCAAAGTCCTCTTGCCCTCTTTCACAGCCACTCTGCTGTATATCCTTGAATCAGATGGAGAGCCTCAAGTGCAGACAAGAGTGAGACCATCCAGCGAGCCATTAACCACCCCACTCTCTCTCGTTATCTCTCAATGGCACCGCCCTCTCTGAGTCGCTGGTGTAGTAGTTATGGGGCTGGATGTGTCCTGATACTGATCCCTTGAGAGTTCCTGCTATTACACCCCTTAATCAGGTACTTAGGCCGGACTGCTCCAGGAAAGCACTATTTTATCTCTGCTCCCGCAGCACACATCGGAAAATGGTGAGGTAGCTACACTGCATCACATTTGCATTTATTTGGCTTAGCTTTTGTCCAAATGAACTGAGCTAGCATGGTACACTGATAAAATTATAGTTCACGTAAATTGTCTTGGGTATTGTACTGATATATTATCGATGTGATGCAGGAGACAGGCTAAGGAAAAGGACAATGTCTCCGCAGGAAGTGTGCAAATCTACAGGAAATGTCCAAGACAGTGCTACCTTTTTCCAAGGCTGCAGCAGATGTTAATGATGCCTGGACAGTAATTTGGTAATAATACATATAACTGAAACTGACAGTAATATTCTCTGGAATTTTACATATAAATTATTAGAAATACTTCCCTGTGTTACTTTATGCTTGTTTTTAATATTCTACCCTAATCAACTTAAACAGTGCTGCATTGAATATATTTCAGTCTGTGTTATTTCACCTGTCTGAGGACTGTATAAAATGTTTCTCTGTGTTTTTCACCATTAAATTTATACTAGCAGACAAGTTTATAGCCTCGTCATTTATTTATGTCCATTCTGGAAATGTTGACACTTCCTGCAACATGGATTTTTACTCATCGCTCATAATCACTTTTAATTCCTCAAAAGCCTTTTTTTTAGCACAATTAACTGGCAAGCCAGCAAAGGATTTCCACTCTATGGATTTAATTGCCTCTCCTGATTTTACAGCACTTCTAATTGCGACATGTTAGTAACACTAATGTGCTGGAGATTGGAGAAGATTGAAAACAGGCCCAAGTACACAAGTAAGTATGTAAAATGGGCAGGTTGATCAGCCCACAAGAGGAGTTACACCATCTTGGACTGCGGAGAGACTGCTTTTCAGAAGAGCATAAGGATAAGGACTTCTGAGTCTGTATCTGACAGTGCTGTTAATGGTAATTGTTTCTTGAATTATGTCTTATGTCTCGTGCTGAAGTAATGAGAAGAGCACTGTGTAAGTGTAGATAGGACTGAGCCAGACTCATGTTGACCTGTCTGTTTTGATTCCTAATGGCACCAATCCCTGTTAGGCTATTGCAAAGGATTGGCTGTGCTGGGTCATGTGATGCAGAGGTTGTGTAGAGTTGTAGGCCCTGTCAGTGCCTGATATTTTCAGATAAGATAAGACAAACTTTATTTAACCCAGGCAGATATTCTTGTTTTTCTCGCAAACAGATTTATTTGCCAGTCCAGGAGTTTCCTGAAGTTTTTACTCCAAGTAACCATAAGTTACATCAGTAAGGCATATTCCAGACAACCTTCAGCTCTTTAACCTACACCCTTACCTGCCAGCACAACTGAACATCCTATGTTAGACGCTCTCACAATCTGCAGAAAACAGAATGTGCCTAAATGCCCCACCGACAGCCACATACCCCTCTCTGGGGGACAGCTGGCAGAGTCCGATGGGTAACAGCCTCCCCCACCACGTTTTCCGCTGCCATCAGGACTTTGGTGTTCAGAAGGCTGTTAATCCCAAACCAAAGCCAGGATTCCTGCTAGATGCCATTGTCAGATTAGTGGCGGCACATGAGTCAGTATGTCTCAGGCCTTGTCCCGTGCTTCACCTGGAGCTGAGACGCTCCTATCACAGCACGCAGGGGTGTCCTAATGCCCAATACGTATGCTACCAACCAGAGCAAAAAGCAGGCAGAGAAATACTATACAAGCAATACGTATGGATTTCTTTTTGTTGCTTTTTTAACACTTATTACAAAGGTTACTTAACGTAATGTGAACCGTTTTAAGTTCCTCTTAATACACTTCCTTATTTGAAACACACGCCCCAAAAAAAATGTTAAATGACACTTTTCAGTACCAGCTAATTTTGTTATGTCAAAACGGTGACATGGCAGCAAAGCCCCTAGCCACCAATCAGGATGCAGCTCAGGGCAAGGCGCCGAATAGCGTCTAGCTGCCGTCTAGTTATCTACGTTGTCTCCAATCTCAAAGGGCTGTTCAAAGCCCTCAGTGTTTTCATTAAAATAAGGGAGCGCAATGCCATCCTTCTGTAAATCAATCCACCGGAATCACAACGACAAAGTCGACTGCCTCTAACGAGCATTTTAGAGTTTTATGCCTTAAAATATGCTGACTGCCGATAGATTTAAAATTTCAGGTCCCTTGGTTGGTGTCTGTTAAGGATTAAAGGGATATTTATGTAAATAATACCAAGTACATGCAAATTGCACCAATAGTCAGAGACTGATTGCCAATATCTCGGTTGGCCATAATGCATCTACCCCCTAATAAATACACAGTATCAGGCTCCACACAGGGGAACAGTCTTTGCTTTAGCGCCTGGCTCCTTCTGTGCCAGAGTTTATCATATGGTCACAGATCCTGTGCCATCTGCTTTCAGTTCTCGCTCATGTGCCTCCATGCCAGTGAAGAAGTCAGTCAATTAAGACGGCCCAGACACTTAACAATCGAGGAACGGAGCCAATCGACCAGGGGGCTGAAGCCGAACGTTGATAAAACGTAAAAAGTTTGGGGTTTCCATCTCCTGGCTAATCTCCTGAAGGGGCTGGGGCTGGGGCTGTGGCTGTGGCGGGGGGCGATAAGGGGCCTTGTCTGTCATACGTGAGGCTCGCTATTGATTGGGGAAGATGTGAGGAGAGGGTAGGGCGGCTTTTCTACAGACCCTGTCAGAGTCCACAGCGCTTGCTGCTTTAGGTAAAAACATCATGAAACTGATGTGGTGCTAACTGAGTGTATTTTATTATGATCAGTAACCCCTCCTGCAGAAAGATGAAGTTTCTATGTTTTTTTCCCCTTATTTCATGGTTATTTTATAATGAAATCGAGGTCTGAGGGATGTGTCCAGCATTTTGACATCGATGAGGCATATGAAAGTTGGCCCTATCCTGTGATATCAGCTGCATTGTGACTCAGTTCAGCAGATCCTTTGCGTTCTCTTGCACATGCATTTACCTGATACTGCCTTTATGTCCATAGAGAAAAAACATTTTGTTTTAAATATGTTCTGTTTCCTAGTATTTGCTCACTGTTTTTATAAATAAAAGTGACAATTATTATTATTATCATCAAAATCTCCAAATAACCATAAAGCCTTCAAATCAAAGGCACATTTATGCCTTTTTCAAACATTAACATAATAAATCTGAAAGAAAAAGGTTAATGTAAAGTTAAACTATTCAAATATAAAAAGCTTAATGGATGACCTCCAAAGTCATCTTAGAGATTCTATCCGGTGCTCAAACATACCTGATCCACACATTCCCTCTGATCTTGATCATCAGCACATGTGTTTTTGAAGGAAATGTCCAGCTTCCTCCCTTTTCTCTTGCCAGGAAATATCTCTGACATGTTTATTTAAATTATTACAGTGCTTGGCACAGTGGCCTAACCTAGGCTGAGACTAGATTGGAACTTAGGCCCTCCTTCTGATAATCAAAAGACAAAAAGCCTGAAAATAGCACATTACGTGGCGTCACTCACCATCCTCTCCCCACACGTGTATGTAAAGCAGACACCAGAGTCAGGGCCTGCTAATATGTGTGTGTATGTGTGACAGAGAGAGAGAGAGAGAGAGAGAGAGAGAGAGCAAGAGAGAGTGAGAGAGGATGTGTGTGTGTATGTGTGTCAGTGTAAGCACGCGTGGACCCTTGTCAGCGAATATAATTTGTTTCTTGCACAGCTGACTGCTTCCATAGCTTTAAGGATAACCTGAATTCCAGTGACTGTAACTCAATACCAAATTAAACTAAACAGCACACTGTAAATCTTGCTAAAATTACGCCTAAAATCACAACAGTCCCACAGCTATTAACTTACTGTGTAAGATGCCTCAGTTTCACTGTGATGTTTTAACTCTATCATACCGGTCATGTATTCTGTGTTGTGCTCTTTTTGTTTAAACAGTGTACAGACGAAATGTATTTTTTAGTTAAACTACAGTACAATACATGTTACGCTAATGTTATGCACACTATAATTACATTAGGTAGATATACAGGCATTCTATTGACCTGCATGGGCTGATTCTGCTGCAGCCTGTAGGCATGATGGCAGGCTGATGCACCTGCGTCTGCCCATCATGAAGGACGCAGACCTGTGGCAGATGGTGCTTTTTCCAATGGAGGAAGGAGGCTGGCAGTGTAACCAAGAGGGGCTTTTTTTTCTCTTGTATTACCTGGTCACTGAACTTTCAGTGAAAATTAAGCAAACAACCGAACTCAATGATAATGACTTTATTTGCAATATTTACAAATGCCGATAGCAAAAGATGACATGCAAAATGATGAACTGTCACTCTGGGTTGCACTAAAATGCTTTAGTTCCCCTGCATGCGACAATATGAATGGATGTTGTCAGCTAACTCCACAGACAGCATGTTAATCTTGTCAGTTGTGAGCATTATTGTTACTGGTAGTTTATCTTGCCTTGTCAAGGCATCTCCAAATAACCATGCAGAGAAGCCTGGCTACTAAGCGAGTCTAAAATATCTGACTGCCCAGTCAATGTTGCCTAAGCAAAAACTATGCATGAACCCCTCATAGACTGTATCTGAATTCAGGGTCTGCATCCTCCTAAGGCTTGCACTGGAAGACTGGATTTGTCACGGCGTGGCAAGGCTTTCCCAATTCAAAGGCTCCATCAAATACGATCTGGAAATGCCTCCTTCTTTTGCGTAATTGTGAAGGATCCACCCAATGGGTCATTCACAGCCCAACATATCCCAAGATTAATTTGTGCAGAGCTAAAGTGGGCGTGTCCCAGCTATGTGATAGGAGCAGCGCTTCGTGACTCAGGGGTAAGGGCGGGAACAGCTGGTGACACAAATAGGAAATTATCTGTAGGCCAGACCGTCCCATTTGACAATACTTTCTGTTCAACCTATTAAGAATGCAGCGTACAAAGGGTATGCCTTCATAGACCACATCCTTCAAAGGATGTGACCCCTGAATGTGGACACAGCCAAAGACTCCCGATGAAATACAACATCCGGGCAAGTTCCAAAAACATGCATTTGAAGTATATTCATCAATAAACTGTCATCGATTCTGTATTTAGACTGTGGTTTCTGTGGTTCAATTACTAAGATTACAAATTTAATCACAAACTAAATGAATTTACAGTGTTACATTGATGAATTCAATTCTTTTGGGTATTTTATGGATGAAGCCATGCTTTCTGTGTAGTCTTAGAATAGCGGTATCATGCCTCAAAAATCTTCATAAACAGGATCTCATGACATGCTGCCCTGCCCACATGACCGTCAAGCCCTGAAAGGCAGCAGAATGACCCCACAGACTTTCTCCCTCATAGGCAGCACAGCAAACGCCCTCTGTGGACGGCCCAGGTTTAGCGAAAGCTTCACAACTCCATCTGAATGTCATTTAATGGGCCAGGGTGAACTTTTTTTTTCACCTTCCCATAAACAGCTCCATCCTCTGCACACAGATACCTTACTCAACCCCGGCAAAAGGGAATGGAAACATGATTTAAAGTCTTAACTGGCGGCAACTGGATTCCATTTGATGTTCTTTTTTCCCTCCGGAGTAAGTTTTTCAACAGTCTAAAACTTAAATGTAGTTTAACCTTTTCACATAAAGCACAGTTGTACCCTGGGTAACTTGCAACATCTGAGTCTAGCGGTATCTGCTGGGTGGGGGGGGGGGGGGGGGGGGGGGGGGGGGGGGGGGGGGGGG
>JAODUD010000039.1:7540910-7555648 GCA_026784285.1 Stomatorhinus walkeri | reverse complement strand
GCACTTCATATTATACCCCATAAAGTGATGATAGATAGATAGATAGATAGATAGATAGATAGATAGATAGATAGATACTTTATTAAACCCAAAGCAAATAGCAGGTTTACAGTAGCTGAATATATACATTATGACTGTAAAAGGACATTTACACAATAGCAGACAGTAAAAATAACTAAGTAAATATGAGACAGTGTGTCTACTCCATGCATCTGTCACCCTCTGGCACGCCCCAAAGCAGCCAGTCACGTGACACATGCTTTGCTCAGCGACGTCCTGCAGAGACTGCCTACCCGTGCATCCTCTGCTCTCCCGGCAGTGTGATAAAGCAATCACAGCTGCCCTTGATTAGATAGCCATACGTGGGAGCGTGGAGTTCACGTCTGCGGCTCGGGGACTCCGTCACGCTGCCCGGCCTCTGACCCACACCCACTCGCGTGCTCCGGAGCCGCACACCTGCTGGGCCGTTAACCTCCTTTAACACGCGGTTGCCTGCCGGCCCGTTTCAGGCATGCATTCACGTCACTCTACTTTATACTCATCTTCACATTTATCTAGCCAGAGTCACCGAATCCACTCACAGCTTATATACCGAGCATCCAGATATCCTACGCAAAAGTTGAAGGTTAAACATTTTGTTTCAATGTTCAGTTGCAGCACAGCATTTCCTGAGCACTTATCCAGTAAGCTGCTTGTTGATAAAAGTAAATCAGAGTCGCAAAGAAATGTCAGACAGACGAAGGAGAAATGGCATCTTTCTCTGACATTTTATTATACTTTTCCTTTGTAAAGATTAATTCAGGCATGCTTTCTTGTTTTGGTCTTGCCTGCTACATGCTCATATTGTGTCACACAGAGGGGTGGAGCTTACAGGGAACCCCACCCCCTGCGTGTCCGTCCTGGGGAGGCTCTTGGGCAGCATGTGCTGTGCGCGCACTTGCACTCTCTTCCGGCGTCTGTTCTTGAGACTGGGCTGTATTTCATAAGGAAGTCCATGCAAATCACAGAAAATGTTCATTTTCATTTTTATAGTGTTGATACTGGAGGGAAAGGCCAACTTATGAAACGTGGTAAGAGCCTTACTTTTAGTTAGCAGTCCTTTGGGCATATTGATGATATCCAGACATACATTGTCTATACCTGCTTCTCCTATGCAGGGTTGTGGGGGGTCTGGAGCCTGTCCTGGAAAATACAGGCAAAAGGCAGAGAACAACCCAGGATGGGGAGGCCAGCCCATCGCAGGGCACACATACATTTATAGGGAATATTCAAACAAAAATGATTCCCTTGTATTTTTTTGTAATATTACTCCTCAGTGTGTCACAGAGTAGACGCCTAGAACTTATATCACACAGAGAAGAGGGATTTAAGGCAAAACTACATGCATAACAACAAGCTTACACTGCATATTCATTAAACAGACATGTCTGCGGCGAAGCCAGATTGTATTTTTTTGGGAATGACAGACACTAGAGCATGCCAGATCTGATTAGAGAGTTTTGGCTTAGGGTTGGGTGTGATAATGACTTTTACTCACATCTCAGCCGAATGGGAGCCTGCCTTTTCCCCACTTTCTGCCTCCCATGCCGAAGACCAGAAAGCCAGTCAGTCTGTTACCAGTATCACTTAACAGAACTGTATGGGAAAAGCAGGGGTGGCGACCTGTGGGGGGGTGAGGGTGGATTCCACAGGCTCATGGATTGCCCTCTATGGGTGAAACAACAGGAAGCCTTATCAGACGTCTGCGCTGAGCTGGCAGTGGGCCAGGGCCGCTATAGAGACTGGTCATGGAGGAGATCTGCTGTGCTTGACACAGCAGTCTCTGGAGCTCCATCTGCGCTAGATGAGATGAGGTAGATGAGGTAGATCACACCCTACCAAAAGGCTTCAGATTATTTCTGCTTCTTGTCGCCTAATCACCTAATATCAAAGATTATGTCACCAAGTGGGATGTTCAATTATGGAAATGCTATATATAGCATATATGTGTGTGTGTGTGTATGTGTGTGGAAAACAGAAATCAAAAGAGCATTTCGGTAGCTGGACTACCAAACTAAACTATACAGGTACATCCAGCAAATGATGATTAGGGTGTATGTCATCTGAAATGGTAAGGGCAATGATACATGAAGCACATGCGATTGCAGGCTCTGATCCGTTTAGCACGCTTTAGGTGTGAAATTCCAAAATGTATGTACTCCCTACCATAATTGCAGACCTCCTAGTAGGAGTATTTATATGTTTATATCGGGTTATACGCTGCATGCTTATGAAATGCCAGAAATTCAAAGATCAACCGTATGCAAAGAAAATGTGCAATAATTCAGCAGTATTTTATTTAGAACGACTTCTTGCAGGAGAGCCTCCAGACGATGGTCGTATTGCTTTCAGTGTCCAAGCGCCACCTTCAGTCCGGTGTTTACAGTCCCGGTTTACAAACGCTGCGGCTATTCTTACAAGAAATTTCGCTACTCCGCCAAGACATGCCGATGTTGTTTTTACCCGAATTGAAAATAAAACGAAATTGAAAAGCTTGTGTTTCTTGCGTGAAATGTCTAGCTGTCTCTTTTTCACGAAGAAAGCGCTCAGTCCACGCACAGAAAAATGTGAATAGTCAACAAGCCTGTCTCGCAGAGGCAGTGCAGACGATTTTGAAGCATGCTCCGCCCACAAATTTTATGGCCAATAAAACAGGTGACAGAAGGCGGACCGAAGGGGTAAGGGCGCCTGGTGGGCGGAGTGAGAAGATTTGATTGGGTAATTACAAATGACGCAATCAATATGAAAACGCTAATAACTTGTTAAGGAGGTAGTCTGCAACTTCGGAAAGAGTGCAGACGGAGCTTCAGCTACAGATAGTCCTGGTAGTGGAAAGTGTTATTTTGTGGACTGTTAAAACCGCATAAGCTTCCGTGGAGCCTATAAGTGGGACCATGGTGCAACAAACAGAACATTGCGAGACGGAAGGTACCACGTCCAGGGAAACTACTGACAACGAAGAAAACGACCTGATGGCTTGCAGCTCTGTGTCGGTGAAAGCCGACTGGTGCAAAACTGCAACCGGTCACATCAAGCGACCGATGAATGCATTTATGGTTTGGTCTAAAATTGAGAGGAGAAAAATCATGGAACAGTCCCCAGACATGCATAATGCAGAAATCTCCAAAAGACTGGGAAAGCGCTGGAAAATGTTAAAAGATAGCGAAAAGATCCCTTTCATCAGGGAAGCCGAAAGGCTCCGGCTTAAACACATGGCTGATTATCCGGACTACAAGTATAGACCTAAGAAAAAACCAAAGCTCGATAGTTCGTCAAAATCAACATTACCATCGCCAGAGAAATCGGGTAGCAAAACTGCCAAGACTCCCGGTAAAAAATGTTCTAAGTTAAAGACCGGTAAGGCGGTTTCGCGACCATCTGCGGTCTACAGTTACCCTGAAAAGACTGAGAAGACTATTAAACGCGAACTGAGTGACGATGAAGATGATGAGGAATACGAAGATGATCTCCCCATCCGGATTAAACAGGAGGAAGATGAGGAACAAATAAGGCTATATAATGTGGCCAAAGTCCCCGCTAGTCCAACCTTGAGTTCTGCTGAGTCGGAGGGTGCGAGCATGTATGATGAAGTGAGAAACGCATCATCAACCAGACTTTTCTACAATTTCAAGAACATTACAAAGCAGGGCAGCACGTACACGGCTTCCGTCTCACCAGCTTCATCATCTAGGTCTGTGTCTACCTCGTCCAGTGCCAGTGAAGACGTGGACGACCTGCTTGTGGACTTTAGTTTAAATTTCGCATCTAGTGCCCAAGGATCGGAGCTAGGGAACACAAATGCGGGCAATCTCTCGCTTTCCTTTGTGGATAAGGATCTAGACTCCTTCAGCGAGGGCAGCTTGGGCTCTCACTTTGAATTTCCCGACTATTGCACCCCCGAGCTTAGTGAAATGATTGCAGGGGACTGGCTAGAGGCGAACTTTTCTGACCTGGTGTTCACATACTAGTTTGTGGGGAAAGAGAAGAAATGGGGAAAAACTAGTAATAACTATAAAAGGAATAAGAATATGACCTATCCAGATTGTTCCAAGCTCTGCTTGCCTGTGGTTTATTTTTGGGTAGGAAAAGGAGGTGTGACGACTGAGAACTCCAGATGCAAAAGAAGGTTTTGTGGCAAGTCTGCTGATTTGTTTTAGCCGTCCGCTTTAACAGGGTTTTGTGGATTTTTTTTTCTGCGGGTCTGCAGTCAAAACTGTTCAGCTGCACTGGACCACAACGGGAAAACAAATCTGAACCTCTATGCATCCTAAACTCCTTTTTTTTCCTAACTGCAGGGAGTTGGAGGACGTGAGACTGGAGTGATCTGTGGACTAACGCGTTTCAGGATATAATGAACTTTATAAGGGTTTTATGTAATTTCTATATGCCGCAAACCGTTTTGTTTTTGTACCCGGTTCAGTTTACCTCCTTGTCTGAGAATAGAGGCTAAGCCGCTATATTGTACAGCTATGGGGGAACATTTTGATACATGACATACCTCATCTTTTTAAAAGAAAAGTGAAATATTTTCAGGCATATTTTTGTACAGTCTAAAAGGGAATGTTCTTATCGTGCTTTCAGTGAGTTTTCAGGCACTTCTTCTACCCTCTGGGTTACTTTTTTCTTTTAGCATGCAAGATTCTCAGTTTTTTTTATTTTGTAACGATTTAACGTTTAAATTAAAACTTGCATCTAAATGCCTTGTGTTTTTAAGATAGGGTTTGTACAGTTGTAGATCAGATTTGGTGCGTAAATGTAGGAAGGCGTAAATGGAATTGAGGATATGATAGATTCCTCCGCTGGTACTAGTTAAGATTGTATGTACTGTAATATAGTAAAGTTAGCAGTCTATGTATATTAATGTGGATGGGTCCCAAATAGCAGGTGTAAAACTGGATTTTCTTTGTCCTTAATTTTTTAATGGCACATACTGATTTGTTTCCTATTTTGTGCAATATATTCAACACACCATCTGCATTTTGTAGCAAAAGACAAACCTTAAATGTCGTGATGCTGAAGTCTGTATCTTGACAAAAATGAATAAATCAGCTGGAACTGATGCAAAGTTACATTTGTTTTGTTGCGCTTTTAGGACTAACACGGAACTTTGCATGTAACTGCGGTTTTTTTGCAGGCGCAACTTAAATCCATCCCGAGCATTTTTTAATGGATCGTTTATTTGCATGCCTGTATGTTAACGGTAAGTAATTTTCGTGCGCATTTAAAAACATATAATGGCATATCACTGACGAGTTTTAGCGGTGTGCCAATTTTAATTATTCATTGTTTATTTATTAACTCGGAAAACCAGAAGGATTGCACAAAAATCTGACTGCTCCTGAACACACCCTCACTCCGTTCTCCTTCATTCTGCTGGCCTAAGAGACGCTGCGCCTTTAAGAAATCGAATCTCGCGCCCATCTAAATGATGCAATGTGATTGGTGAAGATGTAAGAGCAAAACGCCAGCATCATCCGGTCGTTTATTGGTGTTTACCATTAACGAAGTGTGTGTGTGATTTAAGTTATTAAATGAATTCCTACGCTTTTAAACTTTGTTCTTCTCTTATAAGGTCTTTTTTTTCCCTTCAATCACTTGCATTTAGAGCGGCAATACGCAAAAGGAATCTTCAGCTTCCGTTACCCTTTCATGGTTATTTGGTCATATGATCTCCCCTCTTTGTGACACAATTTACAAATTCCGGGCCATTGCATTTCAGCGATGCCTGCACGTAGTGATGCAAATAACACACTCACTCCCTATTCATCTGGACCACACTGGCTAGAACACCATCTAGTGATACATTGTGGCTACAATAGAGCATGGGGCCAACTGTGCCACTTTGAGGTTGAGTTTCACCCGCTGAAACAATTTCTTCTTATTATTTAAAATTCTTCTAATCTTTTCTTCAACTGGGTCATGCCAAAATGCAACTCTAGAGAGGAATGCACACAGCAGACAAGCTGGTGATGTAGAGAATAGCTGCGGAGCAAATGAGCAGCAGCAATTCGACAGAATCAGACAATGTACACAAGAAGGGACATGTATATAAAAATCGCAATGTATCGTATACAGACAACCAAATAGCAGCCAAACTCTTAACACCTGAGATTGTACTGTACAAAGTGACGAGTGCCAGGATATGTAAACACAGGCAATGAGGTTAGGTGGTTCAGTGTGAGGAGACGGCATGTGGCAGTAATCCTAATGGCAATAACAACAAAAATAATAAATAGTAGTGGTAGTAATGCTGATAGTGCCATGACGCAGGGAAGCTGGGGCCGCCTCGACTGTAAGTGTAAGTGTCCGCTGCTGATTTGTGGAGCAAAATTGTACGGAACCTCTCTGTAGAGTAATGCGGGTAGAGCAGCCTGTAGGTAAAGGAGCTGCCTAGGGCACACAGGGAGAATTTGACCAAGTTGTCCTGGAATTTGGCCACCATCCTCCTCTCACTCACTACCTCCAAGGTGTCCAGCCCCCCCAGCACGGATCCAGTCCTGCTGATCAGTTTGTTCAGCCTCTTCCTTTCCAATCCAGCAATGCTCCCACCCCAGTAGACGACCACGTAGGAGATGACTGATGGCTCCGCTACATCACGGAGTGACTTCAGATGTGGTCCCTTTATGTCAAACGACCTTAGGTGGAGTCAACTCTGACTCTTCCTGTTGTCTGTTCAGTCCAGCTTATTGTTGAGATGAACAGCCAGGTATCTATAGGACTAGAGAGCCCAATGCCCCCCCCCCCCAGATACTCATTAGACTGACTGATGGCAGCTCTGCCCTGTGAAAGTCCACCACCAGCTCCCTGGTGTTTATAGCGTAACGAACATATCTTGAGCTGGAGCTAGTTTCACTGGCACTACTCTGCAGTGTCATTGGTAAGTCCTCTGTGTTCGCTCTGCTCAAAAGCAGTGATTCAGCTTACAATCACTGTGTCACCTGAGAATTTTTGGATGTGAAAATTGTCTGTCTTGTGTGCAAAGTCTAACAGCATATAAAATGAACAGAGAGCACAGTTGGTCTGCACAGGCCTTGATGACTGGAGCTGATGCCATCTGGTCCAGCTACCTTCCTCACCCTGGTCTTCCTCAGCACTTTTCTCAGCTGGTTAGTTAAAATGACAGGAAGGAGGAGGGAGGTGAAGTAGTCAATTGATTTACTGGTACGTAGTCAGTACAGGATGTGATAACTTCCTTGTTAAAGAAAATTTGGTCAGATGCTTGGACGATTTAGGCTACTGCATAATTAATAATGGTTTTAGTGTTTTACTGAAAGACTTAGGACCTGGTGTTATGAATGGAGCTCAGTTATTTGGGCTGTCTGTATGGTCACCGGGAGTAGATATTAACTTCTAAAAATATTACATTCATTTAACAGACTGGGTCGGCTTACATGGCTATAACATTGCTTCACAGCCCCCATACCGTTCTGAGGTCTGATTCTGAAACACTCATTCCATTTTCTCGGCCACACTGCAGGCTCAGCACATGTATACACGGAGTATGATTTGTGTACTTTCATTAGAGAAATGGCAGGAAGTTTCCCACAGGGACAGTAATTATGTGACTTGGAATAGAATGCCTCGGTGCCTAAAAGCCATTTGGAGCTGACCATACCTCTGCCTCTGAGCCATTTCTGACAAGCCTGCAGAGAATATGACTACCTCGCTCTCCTAAACAGCAACAGACCCCTGGATGGAAACGAACTTCCCAAGGTGAAAAGGAGTGCAGTCTTCATTTTTATAATGCGCTTTTTGTATATTTCTCTATCTTTTCTTATATAAACTCGCATCTCTCTCGATCTGTCACATATGTATATTTACATTTTCTTACAAATTTGTCATTATTTCTGAAAACTAAAAAATAAATTGACTTGTTAAATGTATATGTTCTGAGACATCACTTTATACAGGTTACTTTAATCCAGAAATAATATATTGGAAAAATTCATGTAGATTTTTTAAATAAACCTCAAAATCAAAATAGTATATATCATACACATCTGCCAGACATTATAACACATTAGGGGCATTTTTAACATTATGTCATGTACTTTCATCAATTTCATTTTTTTAATTTGCTACGTTTAACTTGCTTGTGAGGATCCTGAGAAGGATTACAGTTACCAGGTTAGGCCTCGAAACAACATTTACCAAAATGTTTCCTAGTGGAGCCCCCCTTTAAAGTAAGTCAGAGCACATACACTTTCATGCTTGATCTGGAAGGTTCTTCAGAATCTGTCATCACAGCTTCCCGAACATCCACAGCTCCTTTTGTTTTATTTAGGTGCAAATTTTGGGTGGGTAAACCTGGCTGCTTGTTCCAACATAGTCTAACTTGTAGAATTTGCTTCCTTTGGTTGTCCACATGGGTGATATACAAAAAACAGTCAAGCTGTTTGTGTTGCACAAGATGAAGCACATCTACTTGGCTTATATGGTCTGTAATATAAGGAGAAGAGATGTGCCCTGGACTTGCCAGGCCTCAGGCAATTTGTGCCAGTTGATGACTGTCCATTTGTTGCTCTCAGGAAACAGGGGGTTACAGGGTGCAGGCTGTGTCCCTCTGCGTTTGTGGAATGGAAGCAGGAAGTCTTGATTATCTGTGTAGCACTATGCCTCAGTGAGCCAGATTTGGCCTAAACGGGGGTTAAAGGCAATTTGACCTGACGGACAGAGAGACGTAGCTAAAAGTAGCCATGTTTGCTGTAACGTCTTTGATTTGTCAGCCTGCTCGGTGCAGCTGTGAGATGGTGTAACTTCAGTTGAGATGCCGGTGGATGAGCTTTCAGAATCTGAGGCTTTGAGTGAGAGAGATAAAAGTGGGGCATTGTTAAGGCCTCACAGTTGTTTTGTCATTCATGAGGCTCTGCGCCTTAGCAGCTAAGACATCTCTTAACACATAAAAAGCTGTGCAGATAGCCTTAAGCGACTGCACCGCAAACAATGTGTTTTATTGTGGAGGGCAATTCGCGGTCATTTAAATATGTGTAAAGACTGGTCAGAGGTTTGCATATTCTCTGTCTTGGTAAGCAACCAATCACTGGTGCAGAGGCTGTGAATTAAGAGCTTTTTTCGCACAAGGGAATGTTCTTCGGTGTAATTTACATTTTTGGAGTTTCTTTTATTTGATACTTTTTCCCATGTCTTTCCTTAAGTCATGTTTAATGTAAAGTTTCTTCCCGTGTTTGTATTTACAGGAAGCACACAAGTTGTAGCAAATGTAAGCAATATTTTCTGTGTGTATATCACAGGAATTATATGTGTGGTATAGCAGATTAACATACACATACACCTCATCCAGGTATATTGTTTAGAAAATGGCAGCATTTATCATCTGGCATTTGTTACCTTTGGCTCTTGATGAGGTATGCTGTATCATTACTCTTGTTTTTATTTTTTAAATATCCTTGCATTTTTGTCTGACCTGTGGAGACATGGGAAAAAGGAGATACGTAAAATATATGGATGGTGGGGAAAGCAGCATACAATCTTGCTCTGTCTCCTTGTTTATCTGAGAGAGGGAAGTTGTTATCTAGCCAATAGCTGTAGAGGTAAAAGGCTTTGGTATCATACTTCTAGGGGGAGAAATGGCAGGAATTACATCATAAAAGTACACCATCACTGGCTCCACGAGTGTCTAGATAGCTTATAAGATATAATATTGCAATTACACTAACTCATCTGTGTTAGAGGGTTTGAAAATGGATTAATAGACTGATTTAGAGATAATGTTCACCTTAGAGATATGCAGTTAACAACCAACAGGCTTTGGGTAATGTTTATTGTTCTTAAACACTTTATTTAGGGTACTTGTGCTGTACAAAAAATTTCAGCTTAGCAAACCCATCAGCATCTTCATGGGAGTAAATACTATACTAGCTTCACACTATGACAGTCTTGAAAGCTGCTTAGCCTAATAGCAACTGGTTCTCAGGTTACCTCAACAAAGACAACAAGTCCCTCCCTATCTACTGCAGTACTGGATCTAATTTTATAGCCAATCTGCTGTGTGCTTCTGTAAATAATTAGCCCGTGGAACTTGGGGACTGAAGAAGTTAATTATGATGAATGTGGGTTAAAGGTTTTGTCTGTTTTGGGCTAGAGAGCACGGTTCAGCCTCTCCAGTGCACCATTCAGTTTGCATGTTGTGTTCAGGTTTAGAAATGTAAAAATGTAAAACAGATAATTCACCGTTTTTCACAAGGCAATTCATCAAATGGCGAGTGCTCCAGAGGGACGGTCAGGAGTCCATGAAGCGAACAAGCATTTTAGGCCACTTTGATCTCATGCTCATGTTTGTGAGAGTAGTGTCTGCTATTTTACAGTACTAAATGAAATGCATGAATATAAAAAAATATAGCTTTTGAAAATGTTGCCAGAAGAAATAAGAAAGTCAAACATTGAGAATGGCATTTCTTTTTTTCTTTTTGCACTGTGCCATTTATATGATTCTGTTGTATCATTGTGAGTAATTAAAGAAATATTAAGGCAAAAGATAACCATGTCACTGTTAATTGTCTTTCACTGATTTTTTTCCCCAAAAATATGTGTTTTTTTACCGTCTTAAAAAGACAGCATGCTCAAGGGAGTTTAACTTATAAAAAAATTATCTGAGGGCAGAATGAAATATTATTCATTTGGAGAGGTAACCAATCAGATTGTAGAGGAGGCGTGAATAAGACGTCTGATTAGTTGGTCCAGTCTCCTCTAGTTGTTTGGTCCCAGCTCCTCTACAATCTGATTGGTTATCGCTCTGAATCAATAATTTTTCATTCTGCCTTCAGATAATTTTTTTGTAAGTTAAACTACCTTGCGTGACATGATAGAGGAAATGAATTGTGTACGGACCACTGCAGAAATCAGTGAGCTGCGCTTTGGGTGGTGAAGGCTCAGTCTTTCACAGTCGAGGTGACTCCTCGTTCACTCCGGGCGTGTCCCACTCTCCATTGTTCCCCTCCTGTGGGAATGTCTCTTTAGAGCACATGAGCATCAGCTGATCACAGGTCAAGGGAAACTGGAAATGCAAGAGAACTTGACATTATTCAGATTAGAGGATTGGCCTCACTCTCTCTGGCAAGCTCTGGACCAAGCGGTCCGTTACAAAAACATAGGCTATCTGCTCGTACACATGGGCTTCGCTAGTTATACATCCAGTGACTGCTAGGTCACCTTTGTTTCAACCCTCAGCAGCTCAGGCGAAAAACACACACACACGCAAATCAGCCAAAATTCATATTTCCTTTTAATAACTTACCTCCATCATGGCATAAAAGCATTTTACTTGAGACCTTGAACTTGTCGAAACATAACAGTGATGTTCTCATCCTTGTATGTTTCCCATTACTTGGTTGTGATTCTTGTTATTTTCCCATGTGTTAGTTTATGATATTTTGTGTTTTTAATGTGCAGTTGTTTGCCTCATATCTGCAATGCAGAAGCGCATCCCTACTGTACTGGAGGAATTCATCTAAAAGGTCTGTGCCTCCTGGAATTTGAACCAGTAACCTTCTGGCAATGAGGTGCAGATTTAGATCACTCTGCTCTGTACCTTTCAGTTTATGGTTTGGCATGTTTTCACAGAACAAAGGACGTCTTTTTGGGATTAGCAGTATTAGCGGATAGGCATGCATATCTTCTGCCACTAAGACCTGGGTAGTCAGCTGTTTGTGTTTTGCTTTTTTCTGTCTTTCATCATATATGGCTAGCTGCCAACTCTGTGTTTTCATGCTCTATTTCTCTGCAATACTTGCTTTACTTGTCTGCTATACCTTTGCAGCAAGATACACTACTGAGCTGTATCAGTGCTCAGTGCCAAAATCTTGCTTATTCTTCCTGGGCTTTCAGAAGAAGTCTGACCAGTCTCTACGTGCAAAAGCACACTGATCTACCTTGACATGAGACACTTTCACCCCAAAGGTGACCAGCTCACTGGCATTTGAATTCCATCTCTGTGTTCCTCATTTATATAACCAAAGGATGTCAACACACTTTACTTGACACTACAGCATGGAAAAAAACTCAACAAGTAAATGTATTCCAGTCCCTCAACTCATATGCACTTGGTATGTAGAGGGAGGTATTTATTTTAAAGACACATTAAGAAGCAGATGCCATCATAGACCTACAGTATTAAGGCAGTAAATCACATTTCCTAATTAGATATGGTAATCTGCTAATTAACGTCGGACTCTGTCGGCTAGGTATGGAATGTAAGCCTTTCCTGGCTAAATGGAATAGATTTATAAGACTCTTCACACTATTAATCCCTTTACAAGGGTGTTAAAACAGACAATATACTTTCTTCATCCTATAAGTATTGACCTAGCTGCTAATTGCTGTGAATTCAAAGCAATTGGGAATGTTACAGCAGAGACACGGGATGCTAATGAGAGCTGAAAAAGAGCTTATGCACTATTCGCTTTTTGCAGATTTCGCACACAGGGAAGGGGCTTCTCTGAGTTGCATCGTATGCGCTAATGCTGTATAACTTTCCCTAAATGTGGCACTAAGCTAAGCTCTTTCATAAGAACGCCATATGCACTGTCGCAGCCTTCCATTGGGAACCACATTTCAGATTAGTCTGTTGTCCAAGTATGGGGGAAAGGCTGGACTTAAGTGCAGAGCTCTCACACTGGGTGACCAATGAGCTTGCCAACAAACGAATCGGGAAACACTCTGAATGGACGAGCACAGCAAGCCATCCCCAGGCCTGGCGAATCATGTTGCCCCGAGTCTTTCTGTGATTCAGCAGCATGCCGATATTATATGTTATAGTCTTAAAGTGGCTTGACATTTCCTTCAGCAGTCTTTGGAGGAATCAATACCTCGATGTCTGCAGTGAGAGGGCTGGTCGAGACAGAAAAGGGTGGGGAATGGATTGATTTTTATGGAAAACTAGGTTAGGTGACATGTTTATTTATCTACTGCATTTACAAAATCCTATTTGCTATATATTATCTAATAACATCTGATTTTTTTGTCTGTCAGTGTATTTGCTGTGTCCCTAAAATATTATACACAACAATTTGAACAACATATAACATTTTGATTTATTGTAAATATTGGTACGAGACTTTGTGTGGTATATACCAATGCTGAGGCATATAGAGGCTTTTTTAATTTAAAATGCTTTTTTCAGGATTGAGTTTATTGAGACATGACTCTCTCTGTTCTCTCCATGTGTCATTTCCTGCCCCGGGAGGGGGACCCTGACATGTGACCTGGTGTGTCGCTTCCTGGTGAGATATGGCACATTTCGCCCGCTTCTGAGCTGACTGTTCTGCCTCCAGCTTCTGATGCTAATTTGGGCGCATTACCTGTGCGGCATACGGGAGCACAGACCCGCTCTGAGGCGGGCTGCGGGACCTGTTCGGGATGGCGAGGAGCTTCCTGTGCCCCCCCTCAGTTGGCTTAACCAACAGCTCGCTGGGTGTTATCCCGTTAGCGGTGAGGGGGTCACCTGTTCTCAACGCCGACCTCTTTGAAGAGGCTGGGGACCTGCTGGCCCTCTCACCGCCCACTGGCATCCCCTGGGTTTGGCAGTGCATCCTAAACCATGACATTATCGAGGACTTAACATTGAGGAAGGAAAGTATGTAATGTTCATGGCAGGGGGCTGCAGTGTCTCGGTTGCCTCACACTTCCAAGGTGGCGGGTTCGATCCACGTCTGTGGGTTCTGCAAGCTTGCCCAGTTTTCCTCCAGGTTCTCTGGTTTCCTCCCACAGTCCAAAAAGCATGCAGTTACGTGAGCTGCCATTTCTGCCTTGCCCATGGAGTGTGAATGTGTGTCCAGGTATGTGTGTGTGCCCAGTAACAAGCTGCCATCCCATCCATCGTGTCACCCAACCTCCGCACGCTTCCTGGGCTGGATATGAAACATGGATTAATAATATCCTACCTATTGCACAGTGACTTCATATATGGTGTTACCCTTGTATCTGGTGTGGTTTGGCAGTTTGGAGTAGTGTATGCTGACTGTATTCGAACAGAAGGAAGGTCAACAAACGCAAATGTTTGTTTCTTTTGGCTGAAACGGGATTTTGGGCAAAATCATCCCTCTGACGGTTGGGAGGCCGTGAAGTTGGATTTCTACCGAAGGGCATGTGTTTCATAGGGCATGTGTTTCATAGGGGCGTTTAAACACTTTCCTGTCTTCTTTGCACAACATCAGGCCCCACAGTGTGAATGGGCATGTGACCCCTTTCCTGCAGTGTATGCTGGGAAAAGCTGTTACATCAGGCAGTTTGTGTCCGTTCCCGCTACGGATAGTTAGCTCTGTTCCCTGAATGCTTCATTTTTAGTTAGCCTAGAAACGTGCACGTTATTTTTGCTTTCTTTTATAGAGCCCGATGCTAATGTGACAAAATAGCCAGATTTTATCCCCTATTATGTTTCAGCTGACCTGTTTTTTGCAATTAAAAATTTTATTTCTGCTGATTGCTGCTGGGAAAATGCTGCTGAATAGATGTCTGTGCATCCTGGGTGTAAAAGGCAGCTTCTGTCATATCCAGAGCGATGCAGGCGCGCTCACACTGCACGCTCCGTGCCGTTCTGCCAATCACGCGGCCCGCTTGGCGTTCTCATCCGTCAGGATCCTGATGAGCTCAGCCACACTTCCCAGCATCGCGGTAGCGCTGCCAGGCTCTGGGCCGTGAACAAAGATAAGACCGTGTTCCTGTTACCTTCACCCCCCCCCCCC
>JAODUD010000039.1:7526911-7538319 GCA_026784285.1 Stomatorhinus walkeri | reverse complement strand
CCCCCCCCCCCCCCCCCCCCCCCCCCCCCCCCCCCCCCCCCCCCCCCCCCCCCCCCCCCCCCCCCCCCAGTTTCCTTTTAATGAAAGGAGCTGTCTGTGTGTCTAAATGCTCCATTTTCTCCACTGTCCATATATACCTTGACGCTGATTTAAAAAATCCCAAAAATTTGAATGTGCTTTTCTGCAGCCAATTGTTCACAAGATGGTACATTTTTAGCAGTGATGGGGGAGGGGCAGGACTATGGATCTGCCCACTCATCATACCCCCGTATCGAGCCCAGGGTGGCTTTCTGGGGGCGCCACTGGGAAGGGGCTGATGGAGTTATGAGGCTGGTCTGCACAGAGTGGTTATGGTGCCACGGAAGACAGTGTACGGCACGCCCTGTGTTTTTGTGCTTTTAACGTACCCTATGTGACTGACATCTGTGCCGGTGATCAGTAGGTTGTTGGTTCAAGCCAATTATGAACTGTCACATCTGAGTCCTTGATCTAGACCCTCAATCCCCCCCCCCACAAAATATTGAATAGTTGGTCTGACCCAGTCCTCTCAATGAAGCTTTGCTGTCATGTATATGTGTGTGTCCTACGAGTAGCAGTATGAAACGTGAAAAAAGCCTTCTTACATAGCTGTACCTGGAACACAGAGTATGACTTCCCTTCCTCGTCACTCAAGCTGCCTGCCCCCTCGCCTCTCTTTCCCCGTACAGGTGGCACCCCCATCTCCCCCCCCCATCTCGCCCCTCTTCCTGCTTAACTCACCCCCCGCTCTCTTTCAGTATGTCGCTGCCACCGCGCCTTCTCTCGTCCACCCGCGTAGCTTAACGAATCAAGCTCATGGGTGTCACTTTGCCAAATGACAGTTTAGCTGCTGTGCATGTGTCGCCCATAAAGGACCCTACAATAGGGAGGAAGAGCCGTGCTGTGCTTTCCCTGCTCTGGAGTCATCGAAAGGGGACATAGACTCAATGTTTTTCCATAGCAGGGTTGATAACATGGTTTAAAATACTTTTGGTGCATCAGCAAAATGAATTTGGTCACATAAACATTCTTTGCTTTAATAATAATAACAGCACATACATCAGGTGACATGGATGTGCACAAATGCACAGTAAACAAAGGTTATGGGCTGTCTACACGTCTTCCCTGTTCACATGTATGTTTCATGTAGAGGAACGTTCATAAGAAACTCACACATGGTCTGAGGCACAGTGAAAACGACCTCTTGCTGATTTCATTATACGCTCATCATGTATGTGGTTCAAATTAACACTTTATTAATTTACTTCATGCAGATTTGCGTTAAGAGGAAGGTGTTTCTAATGAATAGCTGTTAAGCAGTTAAAAGATTATTAAGTTTGTTAAAATAACTTCCATCCGTCCTTAATCAGCAGACAATTAGAATTTTATTGGCAGCTGTATTGCATGAAACGCAAACTGACTGAAATGAATGATAGGTGAATGTGTGTGTCTGTGTGTGTCTGTGTGTGCGGGCGTGTATGTGCGGGCGTGCGTCATATTGACGTCACTTGCAAATGATGTGCAAACAGTTTAACCCTGACTGTGTTTTCAGTGTCCCTTCACTGCAACTGCCTCTCCCTGCCCTGGCATCAAGCGGTGCTTAAAGAATAAACCACGAGGAATAACATGACGCAGATCACAGAGTACGCGACTGCGCTCATAAATACGTGCTGTGGCGAAGGTTTCTTACATGTAGGCCTCGGTTATCTAGCTGTTTACAGGAACCCCTGTGTTACGATATTATCACAAGTCATATCAAGGGGAGACACAAACCAAGGCCACGGAGACACCGTAAGAAAGGAAATGCTGCTTTGTCCCGGCAATCTAGCCAGACAATCGAGTTCTGCTGAGGAGAATCCAAGGCAGGTCACCTTGTGTACTCTGGGTGTTACTCTACATTTATGTCTGAAAATGTATGTAGTACATGAAACATTGCACATGTTGTATGTCATGTACTACATGTACTGATGTATGTTATCTGTATTGTGCCTGCATCAACTTTCTGAATTGCACTGCTTGAATCTGTGCAAACTATTGTATTGATCTTGCATTCGTTCCTCTCCATCGTGTATCTCGTATCCTGTTTTTATTGTCTGTCTGTGTTATACCCTAATTCAGGGGTAGGCAATCCTGCAGTGCTGGTGTCTAGCTGCTTTTACATCTTACCCGGTCTCTGATGAACCACTCCTGATCTCAGGCAGATAGTAACTCATCAGGTAGGATGGAAAACCTGCTGGATAGCGAGACTCCCGGATTACAATTGCCTACCCCTGTCCTAATTGTTAGCCGTCTAATTGCCACTGTTTCCAGCAATTACAAGATGCTCTAATTGTGCAAGATTCTGATTCTAATAAAAATAACATTTAGTTTAAAAAGCCTCGGATTCATACAGATATACAGTCTGATTTAAGTCCTTCTTTTGCATCATTAGCATGTGATGTTTCTGTAATGCTGCACTAATCGCAAGATGCTCCTTTTCCACAGGTAATACCCAAGATGGTGCAGTACCAAGGTTTGTCTCTACAAAAGTAATGTGAAGTAAAGTGATGAAATCTTTGGCTCCACATTAGCACTTAATTGTTCGTTCCCAGCATATCAAGGCTGATGAAAAGCAGCGCCATCCCATAATAGCCTGTTTGGGGGAGATACGTGGGCCCTCATGGGAGTGCAGGAGAGCTGAAGCACAGCCATAGAAGCATTTTAGGCAAGCTGACAAAAAAGCGTAAACTGTTTATGTTGAGCTGAGTTAAACGCGCATTACTCATGCTTTCCTGGACTACGTGCTGGCAGCCGGAGGTACTGAACCTACAGGTAACGCGTTGGGATTCCTCGGCGATAAACGCCCTCGCAGGCTCACGCCTCATACCCCACTCCAGTTGGGCGAGCGCATAATAGAATTCATTTCAATCACAGATTTACCTGAGACTCAAATGTGCAAAATAAAAAATGCATATTTCCAGCTGCTTCTGAACCAAAAATAATTTGCAGCTGAGTCAGGATGTATAGCAGAGGAATTGGTGTGAATCACATTGCCCCCGCATGCCAAATACCACCCTTCCCTACACTGTTACTAATGGATCCTGTGGCTTCACCCCAGGTGAACCCCATCTCGCCTTCAACTAAACAGCAAGGCTAACATCCACCAACACAGATCAGGAGCCTTATAACCTCTTAAAGCTTCTATCTTCCTTAGAGTTGTAAAAGAAATCCTAGGCTCGAAGAACTTTTGCATAAAAAATCCTAAACTATAAAATGTAAGCATAAACAACAAAACAAAGCAGAGCCTATTTTCCTGGCTGAAACACGCCTGAATTAAATGCTTAACGGGATGCCTAAAGCAAGAAGGCCTGTGTTGCATTGAATGGGATGGAGGTGAACTCAGTACATCTTTTGTATGTCTTTGTGTCAAGCTGCTATACACATTGTCTGTGGCAAGGGTCACGTAAGCTGGGTCCGGCGCCACGCAGCACCTCGCATTCCAGGCATATTTGCTGATATTTCAGTTGCAAGCAGACATTCTGGTCCGCATTAAAGATCCCAGTGTCAGATGGAATGCCATAAAAATATATTTTGATTTTATATGAGGTGTGAAGTGAGAAAGGCCAGGCTTGTTTGGGTATAATTGTTCATGGTCTCCATTTAATGATCGCTTATACCCAGCATCCAAGGATTATGCAAGCCACATGTATGTATGGGCACCTTAAAAGGGGAATTATGTAGTGATTGCACTTCTAGTTAACAAGCTCAGGAGACCCTTCACAGCAGTTTGCCTCCACTAAGAGTCTCATCATTTCTTTTCATCTTCCCGCCGCTTTTCTGGTGAGGCCTGCAGAAGCAGCATGCTGAGCATCTCGAATCGCCTCTTTCTCCATGACCACAGACTGTAGCTCATGCTGGAGGATCCCCCAGACATTCCCCAGCCAACTGGGAGATACACTCCCTCCAGTATATCCGGGGGTCTCCCCGGGACCGCCGCCCCAGTGGGACATGCCCAAAGGGCTCCCATAGAATCTAACCAGCTGGCATCCTTATAAGAAGCCTGAAGCACCTCAGCTGACTCCTCTCCATCAGATGGATCAGTGACTCTATTTCAAGGTCCCTCTGGATCTCTGAACTCTTCACCCTGTCATAATTAGTCCACCATCTCTACAGAGAAATCTCATTTTGATCCATACTACTTGTGACCTTGATTTTTTTTTGGTCATTACCCGCAGCTCATTACCGTAGGTGAGGATAGGGGCATGATATTGACCAGCAAACTGCAAGCCCCTCCCTCTTCACCGCATTGGATGTCCTCTGTGCTCAAAAACTGCAGCTGCCAAACAAATCTGCCAATCAGTCTCAAATTCCCTCACACCATCACTCATGTACAACTTCCCAAGGTACTTTAATTTCTTCATTAAGGGCAATCCACTTTTCCGTGCGAGCGTCATAGCCCCGGATTTGGAGGTGCCAGTTCACTTGCACACCTCTTCAGACTGGAAGTATCAAACTCTTCAAGTACCTTCTTGAGAGTTTAACCAAAAGTATCAATATAATGTGCAAATAGTATGGATGGCACTTGCAAACCGACCCCCCCCCCCCCCACAACGGGCCATTCTTACACACACACCATGAAATTGGCTTGGATGGTATTACGGTAATGCGGTATGCAGCATTATTTAGGGAATGTGGCTGTATTTTTGGTAAACCATGGTGTTGTGAAGTCCCCCCTTGGTGAATTTCATCACCAAGACACTAGTATAGCATCACTTTTAAAAATACATACAGTACCCAGATTAAGAATGTCTGACAACTAGTACATGGGAAAAAAACTACCATAAATATACAAATTAAATTATATTAGAAATAGATGTTCAACATTGAAAACATTATATTAATTGTCATGGTGAGTTAGTTGTGCTGATGCTGGTTACAGTCAGTAATAATCACTGATTTTGGAAAATTTTGGTCTCCTAAGAAAGTTCACCAGCAGCGTAGTTCACAAGAGCAAGACTGGCTGTCGGCTCTGATATACCGAACTTGGATATTTTGCTGGAAACCCATCCAAGGTGCTAACTAGCTTGAGACGATCGTTAGTGTGTGTTTGCGGCCAGGAACAGCCTCTGCAAGCTAGTCTCTCTGTGGAATTTAGGGGGCTTCTGGCAAGAAATTCAGTTTGGGATAAAAAACATAATTACATATAGAGGTGTTTATCTGGACAAATATGTGATCATACATGATAGAAGAGAACACTGGATTCAGGGGGGATTAATTTCATTATTGGTTTACAACTGTTCTTGTGTTTTTTGCATATTTAATAATACATTTTAAAACAAATTCAGTTTTCCCTGCTGTGGAAGTTTTCCTGAAATTGCATCGAACAGTGAACCAAAACCAATTGGTTTGTACAAAACCGTGAATTTTGTGAACTGTTACAACTGCTATCAAAAGTTTATTGAAAATAAAAGATGATACTTCACTTATCCCCGTGGGGAAATTCTCGTTTGTATTTTAAGCACAAAATTGTTTGTTTGAAGTATTTGAAGGCTATATACCACTGTTCATCTTTTATAATTTTAATAGGCATTTCTTTTTATTTGTTACTTGAAATCTACCTGCCACTGTTCTTTTTGTTCAAATAACGGGGTTTATGTTGATATACATAGGATGTCTTGAGGCATTTTTTAATCATGGTATTGAACTGGATATCAAGAATCGTGGAATTCCACTGGTATTGCTATTGACAAAATTTCTGGTATTGTGACCTCCCTAGTGGTAAAACCTCTGTAAAGGCACCCAAATGGCATCCCTGCATGCATGTGCACCTCCACCATCAGGACCTCAATTTCAGCCCTACTAACATTCTTCTTTAACATTGTCTCGCCATTATCAAGTAGACGATTTGGGCTTTGATTCAGGCTCATTTATATGCTAATGGTATTGCTGGGGGGTGTTCCCAAAGTGGAGCTCTAAAACCATTAAGCTGCACACGAGTTCTGTACACACATTTTTTTGTGCGTACGTTCATTTTCTCTAAATCGCACTTACACACTTTTCAGAAATGATCTTTGGTCAAATGTAGGATAGTTTCTATGCGACTTTTTTTTGTTTATAAATGAGCCCCAGATCCTCATTTTCCCCTGAGTCTCATCTCTGGTACCCTGGAGTAAGCCTTCCTCAGGAGGCTGAGAAGCGTGATCCCTCTATAGTTATGACACCTTTTGGCCCTTTTTTTGAAAGTAGGGCTCTCCACCAATGTTTGCCAATCATTGGGTACTTTACTTGCCTTCTGTGCAACATTGAAGACACATTAAGCATGTCACCCAGTGCTTTCAGCATCTTTGAATGAATGTCATCTACCCCTGTAGCCTTTCCCCTTAATTTTCTCACCACAACTTCAGCACGACTTTGGCTGCAATGATGGACTCTGATCCACAAGAATTTTCTGACAGTACCTCCTGGTGAGAGGGCATATCCCTTGAGTTAAGGATTCCTCGTAAGTGTTCCACCTCCAGACAATCAGCACTTCCCCTCTAGCTAAATACACCTTGAGCAAGGTCCCGCTCCTCCTTTTGAGGCATTGAACCATCTTCCAAAATGTTTTGTGGGCCATTCACTACTCTGTCTCCATATTCTGTCCCAGCTCCTCCCAGGCATGACTTCTCGCTTCCATGGCTGCCTTTGTTGTGGCCTTTCTGGTCTGTTGGTACCTTTCAGCTGTTTCCGGAGACCCTGATGCAAGAATTCTCCTCAAGACTTCCCTCCTTAGCTTGACAGATTTTTGCACCACATGTGTCCACTAGCTTATCTTAGGGTTACTGCCATGGCATGACTGCCTTCTGCTCTTTTCAGGGAGAAGTTATTCACTTCACACTGAAGCATCAGCCAGATGTTCTCTGACTTCTCGTTGGATTATCCTGGTCCATCTGCCCCCCTTCCCACGTGATAATCCATTTCCCCACAAACTGATGATTGACAGTTCTTGCCCATCATATTCATCCAAGTATCCAAAACAACCATGAGTCAACTGTCAGGTCAATCATTGACCTTTCCTCTGGGACCTTGTGCGTTTATACTCATCCATTTGTCCTTACAGGGTGTTTTTATGGACAATCCATGGCTAACAAAGAAGTCCAATAAGAGTTCACCAATCAGCAGTTTTCTCTTTGTAACTCACAGCCACAAAGAAGCAAATCTCTCGTCTACTGGGAAAAACTCCAGCTGCACAGCCTCATTCTGGCTTTTGTGAGCATGCCCACACCTGCTTGAAGTCTTTCACCATGGGGAACTCCAGAGTTGGAGAAAGTCCATCCCTGATTACGAGGTTTGGTTCCAGAGCCCATACTAAGCATGTATGTGAGATGGACTTTAGCTGGCTGATTCATTTCTGTGTTCCACATCAGCTCAGGCTCCATCCTGGTCAGAGCAGTAACATTACGCATCCTCAAAGCCAGTGTCCATTTCCATGGTCAAATCAACCTGGGTCCTTCATGTTCCGGCCTTCCACCCTGTTAGTCTAAGGGTATGATTGGCTCGTTGGTCTAGGGGTATGATTCTCACTTTGGGTGTGAGAAGTCCCGGGTTCAAATCCCGGACGAGCCCCCTTTTTTTGTGGACAGTGGTGGTTTAATGGTTAGGGTAGCGCATTCGTAATTGAAAGATTGTGGGTTGGAATCCCCGACCAGCAAGGCACTACTGAGGTACCCTGAGCTAGGTACCACCCCCCAGCATTGCTCCCCGGGTGCTGAATTAGCTGCTCCTTGCGATGTCACATTGTCACATATGGGTTAAATGCGGAGAACGCATTTCAGTGTTGTGCACTGTGTGCTGTGGTGTGTCAACAATGACAATCACTGAATTCAAATTCAAAATTAAACCTGATCTCACTTTTCACATTGTAGGATATGAGCCCACAAGATGGCTTCAGGTAGCCATCTTAGATTGAACCTGGCTGGGGTATGAGGGTTGCTGGAGCCAGGTCTGGCTTCAGGGGTTGCTCCCAGGTAGCTCTATCCCCAGCAGACTACACAGGTTCTTCCTGGTACCTTTTACTTTGGGTCTTTAGTCTTGAGTCAAAGACAGTCTGGCTTCTCCCAACAGACCTGTTCTCCAAGGGAGGCCTTATCAAGAGCTCAGGCTCAAGACAACAGAGCTCTGTGGATCATTAAAGTAAATCCCTCCACCACACGAAAAGCTCGATCCTCAGAGGTGCTCTGCCGTGGTAAAGTGAATTCCATGAGGATGGGCTCCTAAGGAAGGACCACGCTGAACGATTACTACCCCAGTAGCACAAGGAGTGACTGATAATCCAGCCTGTCAGCACATGCCCAGTGGGATATGGCTGAATATGACAGGGAGCCATTATTACCTGTATCTGGTGGGGGGGGGGGGGCATTCCTTCTCATGCCATGCTCTGTAATGAGCACCTATATTAACATTATTTTTTTAGATAAACATAAAAAATTGCCTAATAACAGTTTAGTTTATGAGGCTTGACTGTGTTTTCACTGGTATGGATGCATGCTAACTGCCCTGGATATCCATTCAGCAAAGGCATAACACCCTTCAATAAGAGCTGTTCCATATCACTTTGGTTTCTAAGGAGAACAGCCTGTTTCGTGATTGATGACTTAAGCCTTGATCACCGTACCACCCTTGGAACTCTAGAACCAGAGCGGAAGGAATGAGAACATTTTCTGTCCTTGTACGACATGTACGGTTCTAATGCAGAGCCCTGGGATTAGAAAATATTAGGTTCATAAAAAAAGAAATTGCCTTATTAGCAGGAGTGAACCAATATAATGTGGAATCCAAGTAACTATTATGGTGACTCCTCAGTAAATGATTTCTACTCCACAGGGTTACTTATCACGGACGGCATGGAGGTACTAAATTCCTTTAGCCTCAAGTAAAAGCAGCTGAGAGCTGAAGTAAACTAGATATACAGTACAAAATCCAGTTTTACTTAGGTAAAGGTACCTACAAGGACTAATTTATCATTACTACTGGTTTAAGGGAAACATTCAAAGCCTTTTTTACACAAAGGATATCTGGAATTAACTTCCTAAATGTTTTTTTGTAGAACTCAGATTCAGTCCACTATGAATGATATTTAGTTATTTAATGTCCAGACAAGCAGGATGGGTTTAATTTAGTTCTGTCCTTTGTAATGCTGTTTATGTATCGACTTTCCATCCATTGTTAAAGTCCTGGCTGGGAAAATCAGTGGTGTAGGAGTTTTAATGCACTACCAATCCAATAACTTAAAAATTATTTCTTTAATTCCAAAAACAAAAAAGATTCAAAAAACACTTTTTAAAAATCCTGTCTTGATCAACATTTCACCCTTTTTAATACTCCACCTTTATAGTCATGTGTATATTATGTTCTTTCACATCCATAAACATGTAATAATAGAACTCATGCAAAACATGAACAATGTTAAAATTAAAATTAGATAGTATTTGATGTACAGCTCTGGAAAAAATTAAGAGACCACAGCAAAATTTTCAGTTTCACTTATTTCTCAATTTATGGATATGCAACAGGATAATATATATATATATATATATATATATATATATATATATATGCAAACTGCAGCCTGGTTCTTCCCTGTTTCTCATTAATGAAGGCCTTCTTCCTAGCTTTATAGGTCTTCAGGTCTGCTTCTAGGAGCCAGTTATGAACAGCTCTAGCAGTGCACTTCACATCACACAATGTTCCCCATTCTTTCACCTGGTGTCATTTTCCCAGGTCCAGGCACAGTGCCCAGCCCTGCACACGCGTGCCTCGTCCTATTCGCAGGCTCATTTGTTTCCAATTAGGGCACTTAGGGTAGGTTAGCATATACAGGTTAAAGTCATTTCATTGTCTGGCCTTTTCTGTGTTCACTGAATGACACGATCAATAATGTAAAAACTGCCATAAAAAAATCATCTGAGATTTTCTATGCATTTGCCGTATGTATAATTTAATTGTAAGATGTGCATTTTGTTTATAAGAGCAGACTGTCCCTGCAAAATGGCAATATTAATATGGTTACCAGGCACCAAAAGGGAATACAGGGAGTGAAGCCATTTAGTATTATTTGTTATGTACAAAATGCAAAAGAGTACGCTGTAATGATTATGTTACCTTTTGAGATGCACTCACGGCCAGTGTAAACTGCTACAAGGACATATTCGCAACGGTATACAAAGTACTTCAGTGGCTCTGACAAGGGCTGCCAGCAGACCCTCTCCCCAGCTCTTACGGCGCCTCATTTTTTCACCTGTGCCGTAATCTTAGCTAGGTCGCTTACACCCTTGTGACTTCAACCAAGTTGCCACGTTTCCTTTTAAGTCGTGGTCTTAGTGGTTTGTTTTGATTTCACATTCCCTTGCGGCTCCTCCTTTCTTGATTTCTCATTCTACAATTCTGCATTTTCTCAAACATCATCTATCCCCTGATCTACCTTCTCCGGGCTTTGATTTCTGATTTGCATAATAAAAGTTGAATCTCGAAAACTCGAAAAAAGCTGAATCTCAACCTGCTAGCTTCTTCTCTCCATGACTGCTACACTGAGGTCAACAAATGACACAGAAAACTTTCCATGTCCGTGTTACTTTTTAGAAGCAGTACCAGATACCCGTGACCACAAAAATATGGAGCTCTTGGTTAGCCTCCAAAAGAGAGCTGGCAGCTCCTACCAGCAGATTATTCCACCACAGCAAAGCTTTAATAAGAAGAAAGTTACCCAAGGCTGCTACAGAGGGAATAGGAAGCCGTATGGTTAAGATTTATATGCATGGAGGTGTGAAGGGATGTATCAGGCCATCTGCCAAGGAGACAGCATCATCTAGATAGGCTGATAACTCAGCTGATATGTTAGCACACTTCATCTGATATTGCATTAAGGCAGCAAGGGCGTCTGAAGTAGCAAAGAATTTTGGAAAGATCAGGAAGATGACGAAAATTTGCAAGTCATGGTTATAAACCTGTGGGCCAGTTAGGGCCAGTATCCCACTAGTTATTATCGTAGCAGTCTGTGTGCTAAGGATTAATTGATGGTTGAAAGGAGTTGAGAGCATTAACATGGTCATCAACCAATCACGACTTGTGTTTACATGTAATCAGCCAACAGCACGCCAGATAGACTGCTGCAGACAAGCTTACAAAAGACAGGAGCAAATATGTATGATTTTGGGTTGCAAATGTTTTTGACCATTAAACTTTATTCACATTACCTGTGAAAAAATGTTACATTTAGCCGAACAAAATTTAGTGTTCTGCTAATGGTATTCAAAGATAGCTGGAATGCTAATCCGCTAATGAAAAAGTTAACTTGTCCAGTGTTAGAGTGTATTTCTTTTTTAATACTTAAATTGTATGTTCTTATCATATCTTGCTTTCAGAATGTCTAATAA
>JAODUD010000039.1:7472444-7487254 GCA_026784285.1 Stomatorhinus walkeri | reverse complement strand
AGGCAGTTCCCCCCCCCCCCCCCCACCTCTGCTCTGACCTGCAGCTTTGCCACTTTCCTTCTTTTAAAAAAAAAAAAAAAGAATTCTTCAGTCTGAATTATTAATGTTGCAGGATGGGCCGAATCAAGGCCCAAAAGAGCAGGCAGATGCCTGGGTTTCATGTGCAGATTTATTCAGATTCAGCATGGCATTGGCCTTGTCTTAACAAGCCTTTTTGGCCTAATAAGCCTGGAGGGCTGGGAATGATGGGAATGGCAATGGGAATGTCTGGCCGTACCCGTGGAGGGGAGGTAGATAATCGGATGGGGCGTGTTGACCATGAACAGGATGCAGCTCAGGCTTCATCCAGGGGCATCAGGAGCCTTTTAGCGACTTAGCATGGAGTCAGTGCGCTCTGTCGAGCGGCTATTTGGGTAGCCAGTGACTCATGGCCCGAATGAGCTCACAGAGCTTCCTCCTCCTGCACTGAAGCTGGACTCCACGCTCCACCTCCGGCGCTGATTCACACCACTCATTCTGTCACTGTGTTTTTATAGATGTCCTCCCAAATCCTGGGACTGGCTGTGCAGGTCCCAAAACTAAAATCGTCACAAACCAAGCAGCTTCCTGTAATATACTTGGCGGTAGGTCATTTTGGGCTTCACTCATTTCTCACCCAGTTCTGTGCATGTTCTATAAGCCGAAGCTAATTTGACATCTGACTAGTAGCCTGAAAATATATATGCTGCATGTGTGTGTGTGTGTGTGGGTGTGTTTGTTTGCATAGATCACATTTGAGGAGCCAAAGTGTCCCCTGACATCATTTGAGGTCCCCATTTGTAGAAACTCAGTTTTATAAAAATCTGTGAATGCAATCAAAAAAGTAAAAATGCCAAAAGTCTCATATTTTGGTTGGTTACTTATAGTTAAGATTAGGGACGGGTGGAGGTTAAGGGTGTCATTGTTGGGATTAGGGCCATAGAAATGAATGAATGAATAATGGAGAGGCTTCACAAAGATTAGTGATACCTAATCTGTGTGTCTGCGTGCATGCGTGTCTGTGTTGTGTGTGTGTACGTTTGTGTGCGTTTGTGTGTGTTTATATATGGGGATGTCTGATTATTTCATAGCTACACAGCACTCTCATACAGTAGGTCTCCTCAGGTGGATGTAGTGGTCTGTGACGGGAGCCAATCAATGCGTGGTTCTTCACTCACATTACCAGTGAAGACCATGAACAGAGATCATGTGTGTGTTTATATATGGGGATGTCTGATTATTTCATAGCTACACAGCACTCTCATACAGTAGGTCTCCTCAGGTGGATGTAGTGGTATGTGACAGGAGCCAATCAATGCGTGGTTCTTCACTCACATTACCAGTGAAGACCATGAACAGAGATCATGTTTTATACTTAGACAGTTTTTATTCTAAACTAATGTCAGTTCTACTAAGACACCTGAATCCATAAATTGGGTAAGTGGTACGAAAGTGGTACGAAAGATGGATGGATGGATGGATGTTTAATAACCACTCTTGGTGCCCTTAAATCACACTTTGTGATGTTCATTCATTTCATTGTATTTAATTCAATGTTCATTCATTTAACTTTAGTTTTTTTTTCTTTTTCAAAGCATTTAAAAATAACTGCAATGGTGTCACATTGCAAATATACATATTCATTTACTTTTCCTTTCATGCAGTTGCTAAGCTACATGGTGACAAAGTGTAATATGCAGCCGGTGACAGTTTGGCTGGATTTATCGTGTGGGGGCGGTGAAAGCTGTTCCCTGACTAATAATCTGTTTCTTTAATTACCTGTTGGACCAGAGTCATTTCAGAAATAAACGATTGTAGGTGGTTTATACATATGTATATAAGTCACAAAATATATTTACTGATCCCCAATATGTTTTGGTTACCAGCGAACTATAACAATGAAGGTTTTAAACTAATTATACGTACATTTTGCTGTTGTCCTCTTAGGACTTTCTCCCATCCCTTGGCAAAAATCCTGGAGCTTCAGATCTCTTATTCCTGAGCTGTTTGAATTGCTAGTGGAGCCCAAATACCGAATACTCAGTAAGACCCAATTCCCAAAGCATAGATTACTGCACGCATTTACTGCATACTGCATGCAGCCTTGTGTACATCGTGCTTTTTTCAGTGCAGTGTAAAATGTACAGCACAATGTAGCATCAAACTGTTTCCACGTTTTTCTTTCTGGGGTGAGTTAAAGAAAAACAGTGTGATTCATACTTTCCACAAAGCAGGCAATGCAGAAAAGAGCTGAGGTCTGGGGTCTGACTCCTTTGCAGACTGTTCAGCTGCTGTGCAGGAATGGAGTCACCTTTCTGATGCGCATCAGGGCTGCGATGCCCACTGATGCTGCCCCCTTGTACTGCTTAGTATCTCTCAAGGAAAGTGATTAAGTAACACTGAGGGGTTTTGAGCAGAAAGACTTGTCCACATGTCATTGCTCTCAAGGTCTGTTAATATGATTGCTTTGAACTCAAAAAGAAGAGGAATTCTATAATGTTGTAGCATCTGTTCAAATGAGCAAAATTGCTGTGCTATCGACAAGAACAGGGGGGCATGCTGGCTGACACAGCGTGGTAACGAGGCACGGAGTACCGTGGTACTTAAAGAATTGCTGAGAATGACGTGGTACCTGTCATGCTCCGTCCGTGAGAGCCCCGTGTGTGCCACACCCCCCTCGCTCCTCGTGTTCAGCCCCTGATGGAAACCACCTGTTGTTTATTGGTCTGATTGTAATCCTCCGTGTCCTGCCAAGTCTGCCTCGTCTTTTGTATTTAGTCCGCGTCTGAGTTCATCTCCCTAGGTCTGTCATTGTGATGTTTCGTGGCGATTATCCGTGTCTTCATCTGCAAATAAACCCCAGTATTTTGGAGATTCCTGGCTCTGATCGCCTTGTTTGCTCCACGCCGCCGACATCCTGCACCGCTTCACCCAGCGTCGTGACAGAATGACAGACCTCTGCAAAGACGCTTCTCCCCAGCTCGCTGGGGATTTCCAAACCTGCTTGCTCCGGGAGGTACAGGGCTGGCTGGAGGTACCGGAGGTCCAGGAGGACCCGTACTCCTTCCTGCTTGCCTGCCGGAGTCGGGACCTCCTCCTCGGGATCGCCCCGTCCAGCGGAGGGTGTCCGCTTCGGGAGGCGGACGACACCCTCCGCGACCTGGCGGAATGGGTGACAGCAGGACCGATGCGCGTGCAGGACAAACCGGAAGAGCGAGAGGCGGCATTCTCCCTCCCGGTCGGGTGCATTGGCTTCGATCCCCTGAAGCCTCCGGAGGAAGACCCGGAGACAGAGCGAATTATCGCCCTCGGGCTGGCTGATCTCTGCGCTAGAGGAGAATGGCTGGAGGACAAGCTCCCCGTCCAACACGCAGTGCTTTCCCCAGTGGCCAAGGGAAAGGAAAAGAAGCGGAAGAAGCCGCTTGCCTGCGTTTCCCTGGTCCCGTTGTCCGCCTGCTGCCCAGCAAGACCTCCCTCTGGGCGCAAGGGCAAGAGAGAGCCTCCGCGCGTCCTTGGTAGGTCGCCTGCCTACCTGTTCGCTGAGCCGATGTCCCCCAGCGTTCCGGACCAGTCACCCCGCTCTACTGCCTGTCTCCCTGTGGGGAATTGGGGGATACGGGCTGTCTGGGACGCCGTTCCCCGAGTCCCGATGACTCTTAAACGGGCCGCGCCGCTTTCAGCAACCTCGCTCCAGCAAGCCTTCCGTAAGACCCCATTGATCCTCGCTCCCAAGGCTCGCGAAGTGACGCCCCCCTTCGAGCCCAGCAAGTAAGCAGACACGACCCAGCCGTCTGCGCAGTCAGCAGACACACCCGAGCCATCTGCGCATTCAGCAGACGCACCCGAGTCGTCTGCGCAGTCAGCAGACGCCCCAGTGGCGGCTGCTCAGGACGCAGCCGCCTCCAAGTCAGCTGCCAGACCCACAGCCACCTCCAAGTCAGCTGCCAGGCCCGCAGCCGCCTCCCAGTTAGTGGCCAGGCCCACATCTGCCCCAGGTTCGGCTGCAAGGCCCGCAGCTGCCCCACGTTCAACTGCTAGGCCCGCAGCTGCCCCAGGTTCGGCTGCTAGGCCCGCAGCTGGCCCAGGTTCGACTGCAAGGCCCGCAACCGCCCCCAAGCCGGTTGCCAGGCCCGCAGCCGCCTCCCAGTCAGTGGCTAGGCCCACAGCTGCCCCAGGTTCGGCTGCAAGGCCCGCAGCCGCCCCAGGTTCGGCTGCTAGGCCCGCAGCCGCCCCAGGTTCGGCTGCTAGGCCCGCGGTTGCCCCAGGTTCAACTGCAAGGCCCACAACCGCCTCCAAGCCTGCTGCCAGGCCCGTAGCTGCCTCCCAGTCGGCTGCCGAGCCCACAGCCGCCTCCAAGTCGGCGGCCCAGAACGCAGCCGCCCCCGGTTCAGCTGCCCAGGACGCAGCCGTCTCCCAGCCGGCTGCCAAGGCCGCACCCGTTCCCGCTCCGGCTGTCCTGCCCGCCTGTTCCGGCTGCCCAGCTGTCCTGCCCGCCTGTTCCGGCTGCCCAGCTGTCCTGCTCGCCTGCTCCCGCAGCCATGGCAGCCACGCCCGCCGAGTCGACGCCTCCCAGACGGAAGGGTGAGGCCACACCTCCCCGCTCGACGGTGCCGACGCCCACTGTCGCCCCGACAGCATCCCCGGCAGCTACGCCCGCTGCCACGGTCGCCTCGCCTCGAGAGGAGCTTGAGTGGGACCCCTCGGGGACCTCTTTGCAGGGGACACTTAGACCCCGACCAGGGCCACCCTGCCTAAGGCTGTCCCGCCTTTCGGTGTCCCGAAAGGGGAGGGGACATAAACGCGGGGTCCAGGTCATGTCCACCCGGCCCTCTGGCTCATCCCCGTTCGCCCTGTTTGGGGATCGGTGGTCGCCTGCGTCTCCAGGGGCTTCGGCCCCTCGGTCCCTGGCAGGTTCCCTGGCGGTGCCTCGTTGCCCGTCCTTAGGCCAACCGTCCTTGCCCCCTCGGTCGCTTCCGGGGGCCCAGAGGCCGGCTCCTTGGTCACCGGCAGTCACGCCTCCTGCGGCTCATCCGTCGGTCGCACCTCCGCCTACGGCGTTGCCTGCCGCGGCTTTCTCTCCCTCCTCTTCTTCGTCTGTGTTCCCTGGTGCTCCCTTGTCTCCTTCCCTGGTGCCTCCTCCTGCTCCCTTGTTGTCACCCGCCTTGGGTCCCTCGGGCTCCCCCAAGTGTCTCTTCTGTCCCGCCTTGGTCCCCTCCGTCTGCTCCTCGTCCCTTTGTCTCATCTGTCTCCCTTCCTCGTTCCCCGTCGGCTCCTGTGTCCACTCCCGGCCCTTTCGTGTCACCTTCTGTTGTTTCTCCTCTGTCTCCCTTCCTAGCCTGCCTGTCTGCAGTCCCTGTCCTTTGTGGCCTTCTGTCCTGGCTGTTGCCCCTCTGTCTGTTCTGTTTCTCCGTCCTGCTCCCTGTCCCTTGTTAACCTGTTTCCTTTTGTCTTCCAGGTCCAGTCTGCCCGCGTCCCGTCCGTCCCTTCCCTGAGGCGCGCCCAGAGTTCGCGCCTTAGGGGGGGGTTCTGTCATGCTCCATCCATGAGAGCCCCGTGTGTGCCACACCCCCATCGCTCCTCGTGTTCAACACCTGATGGAAACCACCTGTTGTTTATTGGTCTGATTGTAATCCTCTGTGTCCTGCCGAGTCTGCCCCGTCTTTTGTATTTAGTCCGCGTCTGAGTTCGTCTCCCTAGGTCTGTCATTGTGATGTTTCGTGGCGATTATCTGTGTCTTCGTCTGCAAATAAACCCCAGTATTTTGGAGATTCCTGGCTCTGATCGCCTTGTTTGATCCACGCCGCCGACATCCTGCACCGCTTCACCCAGCGTCGTGACAGTACCATTTCTGTTCCACATTCTTATAAAGTAACATTTTCCAGGTTTAACACTTGCAGTGACTCACATAAAGCTGTGAAGTCAGGAAGGATTAACCAGGGTTAGGGCTCAAACTATGCATCATGCTACTGGATTGTGAAATTTACAGACTTAACTCAGTAGTGCATAAAACTTGCGAAATACTCGTAAATTATCTGCCAAAAAAACTTAATCACAGAGGATGTTAGCAATGAAAAATATTTAAATTAACAATTTGTGAAAATGGGAAATCCTTGTAGTACCACTATCCTGTGTTTTTTGTTAAACAGATTGAAAGGAAACCACGCTGCCATTTTTTTTCAAATACTCTACCAGTAGAGTTACTCATTAACTGCCAAATCGGACAACCGTAAAACCAGTCACTTATTACATACCATTAAGAGCTATATACACAGACTACATGGCTATTGTTCTTAATATTATTATCATACTATTATTGGTATCTTAGAGTCATCATGAAGTCTGACAGACCATTGCCAGGCAAATTTGCATTAAAACATTGTCATTTATGAAACACAAATTAAAAAAATTAATACAAATAATAATAATAACAGTTGTCATAATAATCATGCTCTTCGTCATCATCGTCATCGTCATTATCCCATGCACAGCGTATCACAGCCTGATGCCCAATGCTGCCCCTCCCCTTTCCCAAACATACATAAACACCCTCTCTCACACTCTCTTTCTCTCTCCACACACACTCACACACACACACACCTGAGACTGGGAGATAAGTGATCATCAACACCATCATCACTTCTGCAGAGCTACATATTCTGTTCTGCCAGCCAAGAGCTATGGGTCATCAGATGTTCTCAGTGAAGTTCAGGGCAGAGAGAGACCTGCACAGCCAAACAGCTCATCACTCTGCTTGCTGACATCACCCTGACATCATGGAGCACCCCCACCATTTGGAGAGAAATCAGTAATCTGGGGATAAACCTCCACTTGGGTATAACAATCTACTGAAGAGGAACTAAGGGAAATGGTGTAAAACCTTCTCCTCATTGCATTTATGAGCACTGTGCTTCCAGTACCATGTGAGATTTACTGCGTTTCTACAATTTAAATAGTTTCAGTGAGAGTATAGCTATGAGTGACTACAGAAGCACTGGGAGTATAGCTATGAGTGACTACAGAAGCACTGAGAGTATAGCTATGAGTGACTACAGAAGCACTGAGAGTATAGCTATGAGTGACTACAGAAGCACTGGGAGTATAGCTATGAGTGACTACAGAAGCACTGAGAGTATAGCTATGAGTGACTACAGAAGCACTGAGAGTATAGTTATGAGTGACTACAGAAGCACACTCAGCTTCAAGCTTTTTTTTCCCTTGGCATTGGGTGCTTTTTGCAAGAAATACTGTTTAATGACCTCATATTTTTCCTGTCATTATACAAAACATTCAAATAACAACAGAATACACATATAAGGTATCCAACAACAGAAATCACAAAACCTGTCTCATCTGTGAGAAACCTGTGGCCACAAACGCCATGAAAACGGCATTACGGGACAGTGTAACCAAACCACGGCCAAGCGTCAAACAGGCCTGTAAATCATCCACTGCATGCAAGGCCTGCTAAGGCTTTGATGCAATTTATATTCGTTTTAGGTGGAAAATGGAACAAACTCCACACGCTTCTTTTTCGCCTCCGTTTTGAAAACGTGTCACCAGACCCTGTCTTGTGACTCAGCTATTATGCACAAATTTGATGCTTTTGTTGATTTTGAGCCTTAAATAACACAAGCATGGAAAGCTTTACTAAAGCATAGCCCATCGATGAATTATTGCCTGATTCCTGGCTGGCGCTGCACTGTAATTAATCTGTAGGCCTCAGAATCATGAAACAAGATGTAAACAAATATTTAGGGGTCCCCAGTCATTTTATGGGAGTCGAGCTCTGTCACCCCTTGCTTTTTATGTTTTATGGGAAATCCAACAGTGCCACAGTGGTCTAACCCATGTTACAAAAATACAGATAGGGCGCTGTTCTCTGCAGCAGACATTAGGGGGCGCTGTGCCAGGTGTCAGTGAGGGCTGAGTGGCCTAGAAATACATATGACACCCACACACACACCCTTACCTCCCTGCCCCAATCCTCCCTCAACCCCCACCCCTAACCCCTTTGAAGCTGGTCTGCAGGATAGATCTTCCAATACGGCTGAGGGAGTTCTCCGCATGTGACTCAGAAGGCTCCACCTGATGGAGCTGCCATGACCCCCATGGACCAGACGGGAAAAGTATGGAATCACAGCGACCCCCATAGTTCAGAAAGTGTGTTTGGTGCAGGTCCCCTGGTCATATGGCATTTAGTGACCTACAAAAAGGCCAGGGGGTGATGAATGGGTTAATTAGCATTATTTATTAATTAATTAAACATATTAATTGAAGTTATAAGAAAGTATGCTTATTTTGATTTTGTGGGATCTGCTAATAAAGATGCCAGAAGCGGTAATGAGAAACATACTGAACGTACTACATACTTCATTCAGTATTTCACAGTCTGCCGACATAACTTCACTCTATTGAGTACAGTGAGTCAGCACAGGAAGTGGTTAACTAGGTGCTACCTGGATTAACCCCTTCCTATGAAGCCTGGATTAACCACTTCCTATGAAGCCTGGATTAACCCCTTCCTATGAAGCCTGGATTAACCACTTCCTATGCTGCCTGGATTAACCCCTTCCTATGAAGCCTGGATTAACCACTTCCTATGCTGCCTGGATTAACCCCTTCCTATGCTGCCTGGATTAACCACTTCCTATGAAGCCTGGATTAACCCCTTCGTATGAAGCCTAGATTAAACACTTCCTCTGCTGCCTGAATTAACCACTTCCTCTGCTGCCTGGATTAACCCCTTCCTATGAAGCCTGGATTAACCACTTCCTATGCTGCCTGGATTAACCCCTTCCTATGATGCCTGGATTAACCCCTTCCTATGCTGCCTGGATTAACCACTTTTTATGAAGCCTAGATTAACCCCTTCCTATGCTGCCTGGATTAACCACTTCCTATGAAGCCTGGATTAACCCCTTCGTATGAAGCCTAGATTAACCACTTCCTCTGCTGCCTGGATTAACCACTTCCTCTGCTGCCTGGATTAACCCCTTCCTATGATGCCTGGATTAACCCCTTCCTATGACGCCTGGATTAACCCCTTCCTATGATACCTGGATTAACCCCTTCCTATGCTGCCTGGACTTCCTCTGCTTCCTCGCCTGGATTAACCACTTCTGTTTAATCCAGGCAAAACAAGAAAGGGTACAGCTTTCAATGAGTGTTAGGGCTGATGGACAGTAGATCCATCTATTAAGCCCCCTCTCCCTCTCTCTCTCTCTCTCTCTCACACACACACACATTCTGGCAGATACACCTGACCCCAAAAGCATTATACTATGAAATTACATCCCATACTATGAAATTTTATTGACCATTTTAAAGGGGCAGCTGTGTGTTGAAAGTGCTCATAGTGACACAGCTGCATGCATAAAGTTGAAGATCCAGGTAGGTTTCTCCTTATATAATAATTTTAACGACGACCTTTAACTCGAAGGGTCTTTGTAGCTATAAACCGCCTACTGTCCTTTTTCAGGGGCTCCCCCGTCGGGTTCATTTTCCCTGGCCTAGAGGCAGCCACACACACTTAACGGTAATGTTCCCAAAACACTGGATCGATGCGCAATGACTAATGCTATCATAGGATGCTGACATGCCTCGGAAAGCAGAGGAGAGGAGAGCCGCAGAGAGCATTCCCACGGTGTCACATTACTAGCCTCTCCATGTCAATGGGAGCGTTCTGTTACCGCCGGACGCAGGCCCACTGCTGGAGCATGGGCACGGCGCCACATTTGCCATTTGGTTTGAGCCAGACTTAGCTGGGCTGACTTGGTACCCAGGGAGACCCTCTAAGACCTTCACGTCCAGGGTTGCCAGAACTCGCGCTTTCAGACTCTCACGCTAATGCAAGAAATCTTACAGCAAATCAATATTATTCCATTAAAAACCTAAAATTAGCTACATTTAAAGTGTTGTGTTAGTTTGCAAACCCTACAGGTTGTTTTTCAGGTAATAAAACTGTTACATACATGTAAACGTATGCGGACTTGTCTTGAACCAAAAGTCTCATGCCAGTAAGCTGAAAAAATCTGCCAACCGTACACTAGACAGAGTGGAAGCATCTGCCAGATTTATTGATCTATCATTTATATAATACAATTATGAAATGTATAGCATGATGGTCCTGTGGTAAGCATTGTAGTTCCACAGGTTTGATTTGTGCCACCAGCTCTTTGTGGAGTTTGTACCTCTCCCCACTCCATTTTGGTTTCCAGTACATTCACCAATTTTCTCTTACAGTGTAAAAACACGAGGTCATCTATACCAGCCTCTAAGTGGCTGACATGGTGGGTGTGGCCTTTGATGGGTTCGCATCCTATCCAGAGTGCCCCATGCCGCAGGGTCACACTCCAGAGTTACACTGACACTCTGTTGGTAAGCACTACCGGCCATATAACAATTCAACACAAGACTAAATACAGAGGAATAAAGAAGCCGTGGATATAGTTGAATTTGCTAAAATAAATTAAATTACACAGAATTTGTAATCTTTCAATCAGATCTTGTCTTTATTGGTAAACTCTTTCTACAGTTCGTATTGTAGATATGTTTGAAAGGTTCAGTACCTTCAGCAGCAGTTAAATGGCTTTCTGAGATGCCAATTAGCATCATCCACATGCTGCGTAGTTCATAGCTACGTTCTTTGTAGTTCTTGATTCTAATTCCATCCAGGCATACTGTAAATAATAATAAATTATCAGTCATTTATCTAGCGCACCTGGAGCATTTTGTGGGGGAGAGCTAAGGCCTCACAGAGATGTAAGTACCCTGTCAAGGATAAAATTCAAACCAGCAACCTTCCGATCGTAAGCACCGAGGGCAAACCCACCAAATCAACGCCATCTGAGGCAGTAGATGTGACCCTTTTTCTGATCTAAATACTCGCCTGCCACTAGTATTCATTTGTGTTCTTGAACTGATTCCAAGAGGAGAGTAGTTTTTATCTGCACTTCTTGGGTTTTTATGCTCTCTGCAAGTTTCCCCTTATCGCTGTCTTAATTTAACACTAAAGTTGTTAATTTATTTAGTTCTTCTAACTGGCCCTTTTATGGAAGCCTAAGAGTACAGCTAAGGGTAGGGATGAGGCTTCATGCTTCCACAGTAGTCAGCATGAGCCTTTGTGCAGCAGGCCTCACCAAAGGGCTGCCCATCAAGGCGCCTGCGCCCAAACTGCTGGACCCGAGCCAGGATTGGCTCCCGCCAGCGCCTTTCTAAAGCAACAATGCATAATGAGCACCCAGAGGGCAGAAACAGTAGGCTGCTGCACCCCGAGACCTCGGGAATATCACACACCAAATTGGATGATTCTGAAACCAATTTGGGGAAAAGCGTTTGGCGTATAAAGTAAGTTTCGGCAAAGTCTCAAATTGGGCGTGCTGACATAAACAGCTGCTCATAAAAGAATTTCTTAAGAACCTTTATCCTTCTCAGAACTCGTTTTGTATTTGAGCGTGCCCTCAAAATGATTGCATTCTCATGTAATCTGTGCTTAAATTTAATTGCTAAATTTGGAAATTATGTGGCAGTATTGCGTTTTATTAGCCTCGCTTGTGAGCCATGGGTTGCAGCTATAAGCTACTTAACCCGAAGTGCCCTTGTGTGTCAATGAATATAGTCTAAAAATGTAAACTGTCAAACTGAATGAAAGTGCACAATGAACAGGTGAATGGTGTGCTTTGGGCTTAGCAGATAAAGCCAAGTTAACCTTGAGATTTTCAGACAATATTTCAAGGACACGTCTGACTAACAAAGTTCGCATTCTTTATTTTATTCCCAGAGTGAACCTTATTTTCATTCCATTCTGATAACGGTACATCTCTTTGTATTCCAAGTCTGGCTTTATTTTGACATTTTCTACATTTTTTAAATGTATCAAGTTATAAATGATACTTTATTTGCATTATATGTGGCAAAGGTAACAAAAGCATTTTTCCCCTGTCACATCTATCACGCCTGATTGGAGAATCACTGTCACCTGGCTGTGGGGGTTGGCCACAGTTTGAGAAATGTGGCTCTTAACATTTCAGTCGGCTTGAATTATTGGCAGCCTTCACGACAATAAGCAGAAATCATTGTATGAAACAAACAATACACATAATTATGCAAATGTTCTGCTGAAGCGTATGCAGAGTCCTTTCATTTGAACATAATTAAAAGCAAAATCATTTTATTGGGAGGTACATTTTTTTCTGCAAACCATCAGTTAAAAACAAGTTTTAAATGTACTAGCACCGATTCATTAAATAATTGCTCCTGGAAAGGGTTAAGTGCACTAAGTCTGTTCCAGTAAAGCATGACAAGGACACTGGAGGGCACTTATGTAGGCATCTTGAATCCCTCCTCTATGCAGAAAATGATCCTTGATAGTTATTGGCTTGTGCCTGTAGATTGCCCTCAAATCAGACCACAGGTTTTCAATAAGGTTCAAGTCCGGAAGCTGAGATGGCCATTTCAGACCTATTGTGCACAAACCTAATTTGCTGTTCCCGCAACCATTTGATTCTGATTGTGACGTATGTTTGGGGTCATTGTCTTATTGAAAGGTTTATCTACAGCCTAGTCTTAACTTGCAGACATAGTCGATTGGGATTTGGTCTAAAACAGGCGGGTATTTCATAGAATTCATTAAGTCATTGGTCTTAACAAAAGCCTCTAGACCACTATCAACAAAACCAGCTCAAGAATCAATGACCCACCACTATGTTTCTCTTTGGGAATCAGGGGCTATTCTTTGTAAGCTCTTTAGATGCCAAAATGCCAGGCATGTGCATAGCCAAAGACTTCAAATGAGTATAACACACATTTCCAACTGTAGTTCCCATGTTGTAACCCTTCCAAATAGCTTTTTGACATGGGGTGGTGTATCAGTACAGGTATATTGTCTATAGGTCAGTGGGTTAAGCATCTGCACTTATGTCCAGAAGGTCATGGGTTCAAAGCAGAACAATCCTAGCTCCTGTGGGCCATTGAGTTATGCCCCAATGGCTCAGGAGATGCAGCCTGATCTGCACTTGTGTGTTGCCTTGTGGGGAGGGGAGCATCTGCTGAATAAATAAATGTGATTTTGAAACTTGATAACCCCAAGACTCAACTAAACTGTGCAGTCCAGAAACCGATCCTTGGATTCTTCTTCGCTTTCCTTAGCATCCTTCTAAATGTGTGCGGGGGCAATATGCATTCTCTGTTTGGCAAGCTGCGTCTGTTGTGAAACATTCTTGATTATCGCCTTGGCAGCACTCTTTGATATCTTCAGCTGTCAATGTGTTCTTTTATATATCTGTTGCTGTGTAGGTCAACAAGTGTCTCTTTTCAGTTCAGGGCATAAAGCCTAAAGCATCAAGCTTTTCCCCATAGTAATGGATGACAAAGGGAGTTCACAAGCGTGCAACCTCATATTTATACCCCAGGGACACAGGAACTAGTGAAAGGCAGCAGTACAGTTCCTGGAGACCAATTAAAAAAATAATTTCATAAGCAAGGCCACTTTGGCATCATTTTACACATTTTTCAGGGGTGCTCATAATTGCAAAATATTTTGTGGGAAAAAAGGTACCGCTTAAATTGTTTTTCTGTTTGAAAAGGTCCTGTGTTAAAGTCCATGGCCTTCTCCAACGCTTGAGCAGAACATTTGCATTATTGCATGTGCTGTTTGTTTAGCACAGACATATTTATGAAGGCTGCAGGTAATTCTGGAGCTGACCATATACCTCATGTTACCCGGCACTGTTGAGTCTCTCTCTTGCCATCCTGACTCCACTTGTTGCATCATTCCTGCCAATGGTCCTGTAAATTTAGGTGGGAGTGCAGGGTGAACGTGTTTAGTCACTCCGGCAAAAGCCACAGGCACTGAGAAGTGGTATCGATCTGAGCTCCTGTCGAAAAATCAGTCCAGCACACTGATCTCACTGACATCGTTCGTTCATTTTAACTGTATAAAATTGATAATTTGGTCGATGCATCACAGCTGCCGACCATGCAGCACCTGCCGCATTTATCCTGGTCTTATGACGTAAGAATCCAAGCCATGTTCAAGACATAGTGCTGCTTCCATTCCGGTGCTGTCTATAAATTTGCAGCGTGAAATTTTACTTTTGGTGACTTGGTATTCTCTGGACATCTCTGGAGGCACTTAGTTTTCATAACCCTTTATAAATATTGGTAGGGCCGCTAGTAGATCAGCACAATATTTGTATTTATTTATGCCTCAGCCTGTTCCCTGTCTATCCCTATGAGCGTTAAACTGTGTCACCTGCCTCCTTTGGCTGGCCTGCAGTTATCTGTCTGCATGATGTTTTTGATGATATGACAAGTTACACCGCAATCAAGCACAGAGGAAAAACGTGTTTGACTAAAGTGATGGGCGAACAGAAGCTACCCCATGAAAGCTTTGGATAAACACACAGGAAGAGAGGCGGAAGGCTCTTGTGTAAAACTGAATACCTTCTGACATGCCTGTCTGATGGTGCAGGGTCTCAGGAATCCTGCGCTGGGACATTAATTCAGGTAAAATGCTAATGTGTGAAATTAAAACTACTTAATCAAACACATGCTTTAGCATCTTAGCATCTCAGCATTCAGCTCCACCCTGTGTACACCCTGTATGTGTGTGTGTGTGTGTGTGTGCATATGTGATGTGCGTGTGCGTGTGTGTGAGTGTGTGTGCGTGTGTGTGTGTCTGTGTGAGTGTGTGTGCGTGTATGTGTGCCTGTGTGCGTGTGTGTGAGTGTGTGAGCGGGTATACCTATCCTTATGGGGACACAATGTCCCCATAATGTGATAAATATCTGTTT
>JAODUD010000039.1:7446021-7457577 GCA_026784285.1 Stomatorhinus walkeri | reverse complement strand
AGAGAACGAGACACCCCCACATGCGGGCCAAGCGGGGCAGAGAGAACGAGACACCCCCACATGCGGGCCAAGCGGGGGAGGGAGAACGAGACACCCCCACATGCTGGCCAAGCGGGGGAGGGAGAACAAGACACCCCCACATGCGGGCCAAGCGGGGCAGAGAGAACGCTTGGCACCTGAGTCGAGACAGCAGCCCCCCCTCCCACGTTCGCGTTACCTCGCAGGTCCTGTGATGCTGTCCAGGGAGTCTGGCTTCGCAGACACTCAGACCTCTTTCAGCACTCGCCGGTTAGCTGGCCGAGGTCGCTGACAAGCACAAAGCGTCCCCCAGAGGCAGACCCCACGCTCTGTGGCCATCACCCGCCACGCTCACGCATCCAGCTCAGAAGGGTACTTTGGGTCAGACAGGACAGCCACTGAGCTGAGTGTAGGGAGACAAACACGTATCCCTGTAGTGAAACAGTGTTTTTACTGTAATAGAATAACCACCACCTGGTACTGGATAACACTATGACAATGGATGGATGGAGGGATGGATGGATGGATGGATTTTAGGTACATGTAACATCTAACACTCGATATGTGTATCAGAAGCATTGTAGTCTGGGTTTGGTGGACAATGATGAGATGCGTGTCATGTGGAGTGAAACGTGGCATGTGATTGGACACTGAGAGCACAGCGAACATGATAGCTGACATGCGGCCGAAAAGCCCTGTGTGTGTGACACCTTAACTGGCCACCGTCCAGCTATCAGTGACATTGAGGCATCTGAGTGGACAGCTGGGTTTGGGCATACAGCCGCATACTCATGACGACCCTGTATTAGTCACGTTGTCCCGTTATTTCAGCCAATTGTTTGCTTTTCAGAGGGAAGGGTTTGCCAAGGGGGTGGGGCAGGCAGGGGAGGCTAATGTTTGGTCTAGCCTAATTGCTGTGAAATCGGTCCATAACAAGATGGTCACACTTTGTATGTATTTTGGCCGAAAAATAGATTGGTTTTTATATTAAATTACTCACTCCATTATCAAGCGGGTGATTGATTGAGAGTGCTGGCGAACAGGCAGAATTAAAAAATCCCGCCCGAGTGACATTTAGTAAACATTTTCAAATTCTCATTAATTTTCGGAATCAAAAAAAAAACATCATATTCCAAGAACAAAGAAAATAGTTATTGTGCTTGCGTTTGTTTTTGAAATTTCGTGGATGCTGGGAACGGAAGGCCAAGCAGTCTGCAGCTGCCCCTTGGATGAGGCGTGCCGTCGGGGGCATTACGGTTCACATACTTTTTCAGACGATCGCACTCTAACAGCAGCTTGAAGACTGACCCTCTGAACAGGAAACGGATTACCAGAGTGCCACCTGGTGGCAGATTTAATCCTAAACTTGCATGGAGTGTCATCTGATGTAGGTTCTCACCGAACACCCAGTCGTCACTGCTTAGGACCTCTGTTTGCTGTCCCTTGTTTTCTTACGTTACTCTGCAAACTCACGCTGACAAGAAAACAATGAGCGTCTGCATAAGCCTGCATGATGCCTAAAGTCCTGGGTGCTAGACCATCATAGGTGACTCCACTTGCCCACAGAACTCCCTGCTTACATAAAGTCTCGGAATATGAGCCCTGTTGAACACAGAAGGCATATGAGCAAATCAGGGTCTTAGAAGTCGCTTGTCCTGCACTGGAATTAACTACCCTATCTTTTAATTATCCCTAAACCATTAATTTCTTTCTAAGGCATGGAGTTTGTGATGACAAATGCAGTGCTTTGCAAACGCACACTCCAAACCAAAGCGAATTGTATGCAAGCCTACATGGATTTGTACTTATCCGTTGTGCAGGTGTAGGTCCTTTAAGTTTAATATGTTGGCTTTAATTATTCCAGGCTGCACTGCACCAGTGCCTGATTGTTGCAAAAGGTCAAAGGTTTCCCTTCAAAATCAATCTGTTTCACAGATGTCCACGGGATTTCTCAGCCACTGATTAGCTGCTGGGATATCTAAAGAATCACGAGGAACTGATTGGCTGCCAACGACTTGCCCATGGTGGGCACTTCTGATCCTCTGCTCAGCTGACACCCATAGCAACATTAGCCCCTAGCCTGGCTCATCCACAGACGTCCAGCAACATGTCTGGGCCTGTCAACTAAATATAAACTTCAGAGGCCTGTGTGTTCGCTTGCATCTCTCAGCTGACTCAGCTCCTTTTCGAATTCAGTTCTTTCCGTCGCTGCTTGAGGCATTAAAGGCGAAACATCCAATCCTCTAAGCTTATGTCAGCTTGCTGGCTCGTAACTTGAGACGACTGCATGAGATGTAAAGAAAAGTTCCCTGCTTTCGGCTTCACCACTCCATTTGACTGTTTCCTCTTCCCTGGCGGCAGGGAAGAGCGCCACGCTCCAGTCACTGCCGTTCGCCTTCTTCATGCTCTCAGGCCCCCTCTGCGAGCTACCCATGCTAATCGCTAAAGTGGCCTTGTTTTATCTGCGCCCGTGGTACCTGGCTGCATCGCTCCCGCCTGGGGGCTCAGCTGCACGTGGGGGCCATGGTAGGAAGTCATTCCCGACGTTTATCTGCAGCCTGGCAAGGCAGGCATGGCCAAGTGTCTGTCCCCGAGCTCATTACGCATGCAAGACCCAGCCCCCACCCCTAAACAAGCCTGTCAAAGGGGCCGCCACCCCTTCAAAGGGCCCGTCTGCTCCCCGCGTGCATTGAAGGCCCAGCCCCCCAGGACACACGCTGCTAATACCCTGCACTCTGCTTGCTTACTGATCTCAAAAAGCAGCAAAAAACACAGGCAGCTTTCTCTAAAAAAAACCTGGAGCTGTTTCACTGCTGCACTTTTTCCATACTGTCGGGCCCGATGACATCATTGTGTTTGCGTTCTGCACTTTTTCTGCACATCGTGTGCCCGTGTATTCTGTGAGGCTGACCATGACGGAGAGACAAGCAAGACAGCTTGATTAATGGGCTCCTACATCCTTTTTCTCCTGTGTCCGACTCTTTCTGACTGAGTCTCCAAAGCCGGAGGGGTATTGGGTCTCGACAGCACTTCCGAGGACTACCACTTCAAGTTCAGACTGAAAACAATAATGGCTCCACCAGGCAGTAACGCCGCGAGCTGCATTGACGCATCAGATGCGCTTGGATTCAGAGTTCACCGGCTTAGTCAATTAAAAAAAGCAAACGACTCGTCCACTGGCACATCTCCGCCGCTGAACTGAGCTTAACCCGGGTCGCCTTATTTCCAGAACAAAGAGGCTATAGGGAGATATGAAGACCCCATTAACCGAAATCAAGGGAGCATTACAAGTTCATTAAAAGGCCCGTCCCGTTAGAGTTTTGCTGTGACACCTCACGGACCAGGCATGGCGATTGTGTTCCCCGTGCGGGAAGGCATGCCTCAGAGCGGCAGGGTACCGCGTGACCGCAGGGCACAGGGAAAATGTACGTATTAAGCGGAGCTCTTTATCTTCCCGTGGTGGATTGAAGGTTTTATTGGAGGTTAAACAGTGCAGAGCCGTATGGAAAACATTTTGCATTCGGAGCCCTGGGAGACACAAGGGCGGGGGAGGGGAGGGGTGGGGAGGGGTGGTCACATGGTCTTGATAGAGTCTCCAACATAGTTTCCTTCCCACTAACCTCTGTACCTTTGATCTGGACTCGCCGTGTTTCCGCCTCAGAGACGCTCTGAATACAGAGTCCAAGCGCTAGCAGACGGACAGACGGGCGGGGGATTCTAAATATTTGTGCCTGTTCCTCTGCATTTCTCCACACAGGGGTAACTTCCAACTTAAAGTGAACCAGAACGCCAAGAGGAAGCTGGCAGCGCTGCAAGAATGCAACTGTCTGTTTACATATGGCTACATTCGCCCTGGCTTTTCCCGTAGCATCACGTAGAAACACGAGGGCTGCATCTCAAAGCTGAGGCTGACTTCAGAGGAGCCCATTACACACTCGCGGGTTCGAAAACAAGCTGCTATGGGCACAAACACCCCCGAAACAGAAACAAAACCCTTCAGCACTGATCCCAATGGTAAAGGGTTAGTAGAGAGTGACTATCCTTGTTTTTCATCACCGTAAGAGGCTGTAACCCTTTCCTTACTGGATTATAGTGTGCTAGCATGGCTGTCATGTGTTTCTTTTCAAGTTTGTTTCCTGAGAGTCTTGTATGGGATGTGCAGCAGTTATAAACAGGAGGGGTGTTTTAACAGGCACCCGAAAAGCCACGCCACTAGGGCCACACACAGAGAGAGTGTCAGCTTTGGCCTTGCCGTCGCCGTGGCGATATTGTAGTTGGCTTCCTGCCTGTCTCTATTCAGCCTCTTCCCCCGAGTGTTACATTATTACAACTGTCACTCAGACCCCAGAGGAAGAGGCCTTCCTGGAAGAGCACAGTGAAAAATGCCGTACCGTAAGAGTAACACTTTGCATTTTTCCTAAGTCATCCTCTGCGTTCTTTCTTTAGTCTTTGAAGCATTTGCGTGTGCCGAAGACAGCGCCAGGACTTTGAAATTTCTTGCAATTTTCTACAAACTTTCAGGGTTTTATTTAAGAAGGAGGCTGTCCTAAGAAGGTACCTATATTAACCTTTGAACATATGGGATTGAAATAGGTACATATGCGCATTTAGCATTTACTTAGAAGATGCTTTTATCAAAACAATGTACAGTTGAGGTAGAGTCAGTCAATATCCTTGGAGCAATTTGAGGTTAAGGGATTTATTCAAGTGCCCAATTGTGGAATCATTCTGCCGACCACGGGATTGTAACTAATGACCTTCTGACCACAGATACAGAGGGACACTCAGCGACAGAGTGAAGATTCAGAACTGGGATCTTTAATTATATATTTTGGATTGGATTGACTCTGCTGGAGGATCCTGGGAATTGTCACAACCTGTCCTTTCGCTCGTCACATGGCAGCTGAAAAAGGTGTGGGTTCAAGGGGCTAATGGTGAGCATGTCGCATGCCCTGCGCTGGTGCCATGACAGGCCAAGCAGGCGAGTGGTTGCGCAGACACATGCAAAAGTGCAGTATTTGCTCTGGCTTGATGCGTGCAGCACCTCCTCTTGGCAGCTACACGCTCCGCAACGTGTCCTGCAGCCAAGACCACAGGGCAGGTGGTCTCTATGACCTTTCCTGGCAAACAGCAGGTCCCTCCATCACACGTTCAGACCGCTTTCTTGGGTGGGGGACGGTTATAACGTTATGGGACCCCTTACAATCCTTTGAGACACATAAGACAGACTACACTTGCATAATCTAGTCTCCATTTCACAGTTTTTCTTTTAATATTATAAAATATCATGAAAAATGAAGACTAACAAAGACATTCTACATTACATAGTGTGGTATGCTCTTAATGTTGTGTTGAATAAATACAAGAAAATATGCAATGAAGATTTTTCCTTTGTTCATTATCCATTTGTCTTTCTTTTAAGAGATTCATTCAGTTAAAACAGCAATACAGTATGTGTTCTAGATCAGGCATGTATGCAACTCATAAGAGTGTATTTAAGTGAGCGCCATCCTGTGATGCTCAATTCATCTGCAGAACACAACAGGCAAAATCAGGATGTCGGAATGGAATTAAGCACATACTGCATATTCATGTTTACGAGCACATAGCCCCCGGGATCCGGGCCCAGCATACAGTGAAGCATCGTTACAGAGTGAACTCACTGATTCATTGCTGGCCAAAGAAATGTGGGTGTGAGGTGGCAGAAGGGAAGTCACCTCCGACCACTGGTAGTGCATCAGGTCAAGCCCAGGCTGGTTGGGGCCACCGGCAAAGATGAAGCATGACTGCATCTTGTAGGTTTGAACCTGACTCATTATTTCATTAGTTAGGAAAGACAGTAGTGAGATACATAAAGTGCACAGATGCAAACATATTTGGTGAAACAAAGACAAAGTTCAAAGACAGTGAACAGAGTGCAAACAAACTTAACAAATACATAGTACACAAACATGATAATGAGTGGAAAATAATTATTAATAAATTATATTATTTACTTCAGGTAGCACCAGACTTTTACTACATTAAAGATGCAGCCATATTTCCAGCATGCATATTAATGTGAGAGCACACGCATGTTCCCGTGCACGCATATACCCGGCGATATGTCAGCCAATATGCTTACATGGCTTGCAATCAAACATCATTTAAAGCACAGGATGAGGTTTAAATTCATAGCGTCTTTAAAATGTACCCAGATGTATAATTTCAAACATTCTTCAATAAGGGCACAATTCGTTTAAGTTTTTATTTATTCTTGTTCAGGCGCTGTCTTTCGTTTGTTGCCGTAGGAGACAGCGCCGCTGCATTAGGACCCGTTCGGTCGGACATGCCAAGCAGGATCGATCATCTTCAAAGTGCCATCTGCTCCGTCCAAGTATGATCCATCATGGACTGAGTCTCCTTCACACATTTATTTATATTATCCATTTCAAATTCTAATAAGCCTCTGCGGTTCTGCATGTTGAATCATAGAGAGGCACCGTCACAGTTGCTGGCTCGTCTAGGAGAGTTATATAGACAGCACGCCTGAGTCAGGCAGGTGACTGAAGTGCTGACAGCTCACTGGTCCACAAAACGCTCCTTGGCGGCCAAGTTGCAAAATCAACATATGAGCACATCAGGCTGGATTGGCCTCCATCGTGACTGAGCTTCAGAAGGCCATCTTTATGGACACCTAAGACAGGCTTCTGCGGATCTTCCACTTAAGAGAGCACGGTGATTTCCCTCCAAATACAGACGTGATTTTCTGATCGGACACGTCTCTGCTTAATTAGTCCATGGCGCATTCCCATATGTGCTGACCGGGCCAGATAAAACATGAGCAGGCGATAAACAGGCATCAGCTTCAGGACAGATGTCCTGCCCCCCCCCCCATTCTGCAATGCTATTAAAAACCAGCGCATCTGTCGCACATCTCCATCCGATGGTTGCTCTTCACCCATGATCAAACATAAACTGAGTCCTGCAGAGGCCCGCCTGTGCCTCAGGAGGAGGTGATGTGACCTGAAGTGAGGTCACGCCGAGACGAGTGAAGTCCCCCTCCAGAGCTGCTATGAAAATGTAGATCTCCTACTCTGAGCCTGCCTTCCATATCAAGATCTCCAACAAGCACTGGCCATTCCGCTCTCCCACAGCTTTTCATATTTTACCTTCTATACAATCACGTGGTGTCCAATCATATCACGATGAGGTAATCTGTAGGATTTTTGGTAGGATCAGCGTTAGGAGTATGCGACCAGTGCTCACAGCCAGTCTGTAGCTGATGTCAGGCCTACGGTCAGCCCATGATGAGAATATTACTCAGATTGCTGAGAAGTAATTCGCTGCCTGATACCAGTAACAGGCAACAATATAGTCCAATATTGGGCATGTCACATGCAAATTGCAGTGCAGATTTTGCATAGTTTGACAGTGGTGCACAAAGGCCAATTATGTGGCTGACATTTCACTGTGTGCTTAATGCTTGCTGTTCACTCCATCCATACGTTTCGAGTTAAAGCATGAAGTTAGTGAGCATAACAGAACAATCAAGCACCCTGGTGTACCTTGCTGGCATTGTGTGGCTTTGTGGGTGAGAACCCTGTACCTGTGATCGGAAGGTTGCTGTTTTAAAACCCAGCGCTGGAAGAGTGAGGTCACAAGTGGACCCTTTAGCAAGGCGCTTAAGCCCGCATTCTTCTGGATCTGCCTGACCCAGCTTTCTAAATTGTCTCATACTTTGGATAAAAATATTAGATAAATAACTGTCAATGTATGTACATTATAATACACGGACAGGAGCAGAAGGCCTTCTCGAGCACCTTCCTACCATGGAAAAGTACTATTTAGTCTCACCCTTACAACATTTCTTTGTCGTCAGTCTGGTGCTGTGACTCTTCCTCTCGACACGTTCTGGAGCAGCGGGAATTGTCTCCATCTCCGGTAAAACACCCCACGTTCTCCTCGGCTGAAAGTCAAGGATGTAAGGAAGACTGTACTTCCTCCCTGCAGTGCCTGCGTGTGTCTGATTCGGGCTGATTTATGGGAAATCGGGGCATTATGTTACTACGTCGTAATCGTACCCTCTAAGGTCACTGAATGCCATCGTTTACATGCATCATGTCCCATTTGCGAAGGTCAGACTAGTAACTTTTCACATTGAAGGTCCCACTGTTGAGGTGTGAAATGTAGCTTTCATCGCAGAACCTTTTAGCCTGTTACCATGTGGTTTAAATCGAACACATGTAACGCAATACTTTAAATGAGCTTCAGGCCCACTGTATGTCATACTCAACTGTACAAAGGGTTTTATGCCTGGAAATACATTTCCCACAATCCTGTGTGTTTATGTAAGCTTCTCAGACCCCACCGTGGTAGGGAGGGTTAACCTCTTGTTGATGGTAATGCTATTAACAGGCCTGTGGGTGAGCTCCCTGTGCCGCCGCCTCCGCTGGGCTGCAGGAGCTCCAGACAGGTGCAGAACACAATCTGTCCTCAAGGCCACTGTCACCTGAGCTAAACTGCACACGCAGACGGAGGTCCTGTTCTCAAAATATCTGCACACAACTGCGGGCTCCCCTGAGCGTGTCAGCCCGTGTCAGAGGATAATGTCCCTGCCCTCCTGCGGTCGACTGTTACCAAGGAGATTTTTATACATTCTAGATGTTTCTGTGTGTGTGTGTGTGTGTGGTTACAGCCAAGGACTTTTCTCCAGTATTAATGTTTGGTCTGTTTGTGATAGAATGCATGCAGAAATGCCTCACGTTCATTCTGCTTTCTGATGTCACAAAGCATTACTAATCATAAATTTATGAGCAAATGGGCATTTTTTTCAGACCTTCTGAAGCTTGTGATGTCAGTTGTTGGAAAATATAGGCAGCAACATGTATTTTTTTTTTTTACAGATGACTGGATTACTGTGGTGAGGGGAAGGGGGGCGTGTTGCTGTGGTGAGGGGGAGGGGCGTGTTGCTGTGGTGAGGGGGAGGGGGCGTGTTGCTGTGGTGGGGGGAAGGGGGCGTGTTGCTGTGGTGGAGATCCCTGTATCACAGTCCTTGTTGCTTTATGGCTATAGTTTATCGTCACCTGTTCTGGTCACTGACTTGGTCTGTCTTACCCTATCGCTAATCCCCATGGTATCAAACCCTGGATATTTTAGGTTGTCTCACCAACATTAATCATGCTGTATTATGTAATAAAGTTGTAATACTACAATGCAGTACAAGTAAGCATCCCGCGCCAAAGATTCCAGGCTCCTATCCTTTTGTATTGTCTTCTTTTGATTTCCTGTTGGGATTTGGCCACCCACAGGGTGCTTGCAGTGCCCGTCGCTTGTCTTTTACAACATAAAACACTCTGGGAGATCAAAGGTTGTGTGAGTCGAACACCTAAAACAGTAATTAAAAATATGACATTTTTCTGAATAGCTTTTGTTTGTTGTTGTTTTTCGTCTCCATGCATCAATCTTTCAGAAGGGTTAGGGTTAGGGTTAGAGTTAGGTTAACTTCCTATAATGGCACATTTCCTGCATTTTCTACATTACTGTGAACAGGTCATCAGAGGTCCTTTGCATGATGTTTGGTAAAAATCAAAATAAAGTTGTGTGTGTCTGGGTTGATGCTGTGGACAGTACAGAGACCTGAAGTGTAATGGACACCGGCTTAAGCCTATAAGCACACATTATTGTACCACCACATATTAACATGTAATTCTGCTAATATGTAACATCATATCACTGAAAAAACGACAGTTGAAGATATCAAATGAGGTAATATTGAGGGGATTAATTTTAATGAATTGCATACAGATCACAAGAAGGGAAGGCGCTGCCTGTCTGCTTTCAGTTCTCATCACCCCTTATGTCTATTTCTCACTCACTTCTGCATCCCTCTAAAATTCTGTCATCAAAGCAATAAAAACAAAAAGGCAAACCCAGCACCATCGGCCTTGATTCAGTGTTCTTCAAATTCTATAATTGTTGTTTTATGCTTATTGTATACAAAGAACTCAAAATTACTTATTAAATTTAATATTAAAGTGGAACTGAGGACTGAGGCTCCAGACCCCCCTCCAGAATCCTGACCAGGATAAATGGGTGGTTGGATGATGTTTGGATGGGTGGATGGAAGGATGGATGGATTTTGAGGATATTATGGAGGGGACTGAGCAGGGGGTGGTGCCTTACGTATCTGAAAGCATGTTTTTAGGAAAAGTTTTGTGGACAGTTCTACCAAACCTGGACTTTTTCTTGGCAGGCATTGCATCAAGTCGCCCGGCTCGACCACGAGCCGGCAGAGTCCCGTGAGGGATCTGAACCCCGAGCCTTCGCAGTACCTGGAATCTCGAGCTCGCCCACACAGTCCTCTCCCGATCCACTCTGCCTCCTGTCACGGAGCCACCGTGGAGCTGTCAGCCAACATGTCCGTCGACCCCGCAGGCTTTGAGGCTGGCCAGGCGGGGAGCCGTCAGCTTCTTCCTCTTCCTCCTCCTACTCCTCCTCTCGGAGCGCAGTAATTCCTGTGCCTTTGAGCAGCTCAGAGCAGGAGCCCTACTACATGCCACCCTGTCTTTTTCCTTCTCCCTGGCAGCTATCCTGGGGTCCTTGCACTCCTAAGGACACCTGTCTTGCACATTTTCACATTTCATGGCTCGGTAAGACCTGGGAGCTGGGTACTGGGAGCTGTAGGCTATGCATGTGCCTGTTCTTTATTGTATGTATGTTTACTTATTTATATAAAAGTTTGGAGGGGTCTAATACTTGCCCAAGAACATACAAACAATGCTGCAATATTACAAGCAAAGTTACTTGACAATAGTGTATTTTTGCCTGTCCATGACAACATTTAATCTGAATTTTAAACAATTTTTAAAATTGCATTTTTATATTAAACAGGCATTTTTGTCCAAAACAACTTACAAGTGAGGCAGATACTATAATACAAATTTCACGTTACATAAAAGAGACTGAAGAGTCTGAAGATATCTGTTCTGAGAATCAATAATTCTCCATAACCGAATGCAGATTTTTAAATTTCCACAGAGAGAAAGAGAGAGGCAGAGATAGGGAGAGACAGAGAGAGAAACAGAGAGACAGAGAAAGAGACAGAAAGAGAGACAGAGAGAGAGAGAGTGATAGACAGACAGAGAGAGAGACAGAGAGAGAGAGACAGACAGACAGACAGAGAGACAGAGAGAGAGAGACATAGAGAGAGAGAGACAGACATAGAGAGAGTCAGAGAGAGAGACAGACAGAGAGAAAGACAGAGAGAGACAGACAGAGAGAGACAGAGAGAGAGAAAGACATTGAGAGAGAGACAGAGACAGAGTGACAGACAGAGAGACAGACAGAGAGAGATAGAGAGAGAGACAGACATAGAGAGAGAGAGACAGACAGAGAGACAGACAGAGAGACAGACAGACAGAGACAGAGAGACAGACAGAGATAGAGAGAGAGACAGACAGAGACAGAGAGAGAGACAGACAGAGACAGAGAGAGAGAGACAGACAGAGACAGAGAGAGAGATAGAGAGAAAGAGATAGAGAGAGAGACATAGAGAGA
>JAODUD010000039.1:7435615-7443115 GCA_026784285.1 Stomatorhinus walkeri | reverse complement strand
TCTTTAAAAGCTTCAGTGCAATTCAGTTAAAACTGGGGAGTTATACAGTAGTGGCCAACAGGAGAGAATTATTCTTAATCAGGCTGCCTCATTCTCACTCTCCTCAAAGAAGACAGACTACCTTCCGCGACTGGGCACAGCATGTGCTCCTCCGTGCTTCAAAGTGGACTTTTGAGATGAACTGACAGGAGAAAATCTCCGCAAGTGCACCGTGGGATTGGGAAGACATGAAATGTCAACATTTTGTGGCGGACTGCTGCACTTGACCTAGAGGAAGATGACGGATACTGTCAGTCGATATTAACTTTAAACAAGCACCACTCAACAAGCAAGCAAAGATAAGGGACTGAGAGAGAGGGAGAGAGAGAGAGAGAGAGAGAGAGAGATAGGGTGAAAGTGTGTTATATCAGCTGAGTCATAAGTCTATTTCTTTAATCAGCTGCAACCTCAGAATAAGGTTCCCCGAGATCCAGATAACGCATCCAATATGGTCTGGTGCTAATATGTCAGTTCAGTCATCTTCAGAGTTTTGCTTTCAGTTCTCTCTGCATCTGGAATGAGTATCAATGATGTCTTTGCTGGCCTTATTAAAACCCTTTGATTATCTCTGTGCTGGCTTTATTCACCCCATTGATTATCTCTGTGCTGGCTTTATTCCCCCTTTGATTATCTCTGTGCTGGCTTTGTTCACCCCTTTGATTATCTCTATGCTGGCTTTATTCACCCCCTTTAATTATCTCTGTGCTGGCTTTATTCACCCCATTGATTATCTCTATGCTGGCTTTATTCACCCCCTTTAATTATCTCTGTGCTGGCTTTATTCACCCCTTTGATTATCTCTGTGCTGGCTTTATTCACCCCTCTTTGTTTATCTCTGTACTGGTTTTATTCAGCCCCTTTGACTGTGTCTGTGTGTTTATATACTTTTATTGTTTAGGTCTGTGCTGGCATACTTCGGTCCCTTTGAACAAGTAATGATTTTATTCTGCCCATTTAAATATGTCAGTTCTGGCTTTATTAAGTCCCTTTGATCATGCCTGTGTTGATTTTATTCAGATCCTTTGATTATCACTGTGGGCTTTATTCTTCCCCTTTGATTGTTGCTGTTTTTAATTTATTTAGCTTCTGTAATTGTGTCAGTACTTCCTTTATTAAGCTGCCCTGATTATGTCGGTGCTGGCTTTATTTGTGCCTTTGACTATACCTGCACTGATACCTATCAGTTGTTCTTGCAGTGTCTCTGCTTGTTGCTTGTTCCTGTTGACCTCTCATTACCTTTTTCAATCTCTAGCCTCCTGAATGTCCACATCCCACATGCACCTACTACAGACTTAAAAACCGTGGAATAAAACCATTACATCTCTAAAAATAACAGACTAAATGAATGACTAGATGACTGTTAAATGCCTGGGAAAGCTTGCTGCAGACTAGCTTCACAGCTGTCTGCAGACCATGTCCTTCAGGAGGAATCTGAAAGGCAGTTCTGTCAGACATCTTGTACCCCTTTTTTAATTCTTTCCATACTGGTTAGCTGACTCTTTTAACTGTTGCAATTCTGTTCTCGATACGATCTATTCATCTGAATCTGGATCACGCTCAGTGGGAAAAAGCACAGGCAGTGGCTCATAACCAGATATCTGACAAATAAACCAAATGCTTCCTGGTAATTAGCATGTGGCACTGCAGACATGCAACAGTCAGTCCAAGAGAAGGGAATTGAATTGAAGTATCTATGCCAAGCAAACACATTTGTCTGTTTTATAAACCTGGGCCTGTATCAGGGCTTTGGGGCCAGTTATTAGCCTTAATAACAAATCCAGCTCTAAGGAACTATACAATGAATAGGAGAAGCAACTCAGAAAGAAAGCAGGAACAAAATAAACACAATCTGTAAGGCTCCTAACCATGTGGAAGTGATTCCCTCAATTGGTGAATGGCTGACAGGCCTGTACTAGGCTGTGGGAGTTTGTCACACTGTGTGCAGTTTGAGGAAAAGAGGCACTGTCGTCTGCCAACCCTGTGCTCAGCAATGCCTGTTTTCTTTTCTCCGCTGGAAGGATTTTCAATAGCATGGTCCAGGAAGCGTATGTTTGTTTGCAGAGGAAGGGGAGCCTGCAGATCGTCCGCATGCATGCAATGTGGGCCAGGTCAACAACTTAAACATATCGACGTTTCAGCCCATTCCTCACATCCCACCTGTTGTCCATATATGGTCACAGTCGAGGGAAAAACAAAAGTCTGATTCCACAAAGCGTAGTCAAAGCTCATCTGCTCTGTGAAGATTTTCCAGGGCATAGAAAAGCTCTCCCTCATAAAACAGTAGACACAGTGATGGTAAATTAGATTTGGTTCCCATACTCCATGGCCAAATTATAATGTCTCCAGAATGCAGTTTGGAAAGAGTGACACATTTCTATGAAGGGTCATAACTCCCAAGATAGTCTGACTGCAAAAGTTTTGTAAAGTAAAATGTGCCATACATACAGCATCTGACAGTTGAACCACAAACTGCAGCCCAGCAGCATGAGAATAACACCGTGGCCTGATGAGCAGGTGCACTGGTGTGGCAGACCTCCGCACGGTGTCTGTGTCTGAGTCTGTGCAGCTAGGAGGCAGGTCTAAGAAGGTCACAGCCGGTTAATCCTGAACACGGGGGAACCTGACATCACCATGCAGTACAAGACACTGGGCCGCTTTTCAGCAATAAGATGAAACTGCACTGATGGGTAGCTGCTTGAATATAAATGGAACTTAAAAACACAAGACACTTAGTAAAATATTAAAATATGACATAAGACACTGGATAACAGGTATACCTTCTGGGTTTTTTGTTTAAGCAGTGAGATCTTCTGTGGTAAGAGATTTATAAAACTGCTTATTATATTATGTAAGTGCTTCTTCTTCAGAATTCGTCTAATCTGAAATGAGATTTAGATTAGTTTCTGTAATGGCATTGCTCTTAATGTTGCGCTGTCTGCTCAGTTGAATAGTGGTCTTATAAGGTACTTACTTTGCTTGAGTGATGTTGTATAGCTCACTAGTAGCACTGCTGACACATTCATTGTAAGCTCAGGTCCAGCTGCACTTAAGCCTAGTTGACTCCTATTTGTAAAATGCTATTGGCCTGACTTGTGTGTCACTGTGGACAAAAGCACCAGCTAAATAAAGCAAATGTAAATGTAGTTCATATACTACTAGGTAAGTTCTAGCCAGGTCTGCAGTGCATTTCATACAAGAGTTCATACCTCAATTGGTGACCATAATTCTTCCTGTAATGGAGGCTTCAACTGAAATACCTGAAAGAAGAAAGTTTACTGGCGTGTTTATCTTGAAAATCCACAATTATTAATAAATATTACTGCTAATTACACTGACATCACCATGACTACTCTTTATATATATATATATATATATATATATATATATATATAGTCAAAGCAATCTTTCTTCATGAAATATCTAAATCACGCTTTTGAAAATATCTAAAAATGATCTTGTCATTTGCATGCATAATTTGGAAAGGTTTGGGGGAGCATTATACGTGTAAAACGATGAACTGATATCAAGTTTCATAAATCTGTGTCAGATTTTATTTCCTGTCTAATAAATTAGCTGAATTTTTAAATAGAGGAGGTCACAGGACTGAGAGTTTTTATTTTTAATGCTTACTGTTAAGTGAAAAGAATATTTAATTAAATTCTGGCTCAACATAATTACTGGGGCACAAAGGACTTGTCAGTGATTTGTGCCCGTTAAGGTCTAACATTGCAGGATGCCTCCCTTTATCTTTTAGAGCCTGCAAGAAAGGTGGATATGGCTTTAATAGGATGGAAGCTGAAAGGGTTAAAGGGAAGTATCTTGAAACCCACATACTGATTGCAAATGTGCTGTAACAGCACCAGCTGGTGTTTGAAAACATCACATGATAAATCTGTAAATATATTCTAGAAAATATTTTCTACTGCATTCCGGGAGTGAGGAGATGGAGATATAAATCTCTTGAAAAAAATTTACCACTGACATTTTTCCATAATAGATTTACCAAAAATGTAATGTTGCGCCGATCCACTGCCCATGTGATCATTCTGAAGCAGTAATGTAATGCACGACTCGTTATTCCGGTGATGAAAACCAGAGGAAACAAAGGACTCCTTCACAGGCAGGTGGTTCGCTGGCTTTTCTTAATGAAAAATGTGTCAGGTGCTGCATCTCCCAGGGTTCCTGGGTCGAACTAGCCTCTCTCTTGCTGTAGTAGCGATGAGGGGAGTTTTATTGACTTCCAAGCAGATGGTTCTGCTGTGAATCGCTTGCATTTATTTTCATTTTTACTAAACTAATCACGTTTATTGTCAAGCAAAATTGAACATTCAAACTGAATTGTCAAACAACATTGAAATCCTTTTCGTGTCCATCTAAAAGCTAGTTCAGTCTTTTGCATGTGCGCTTTCAGGCTGTGGACAGTCGTGCACATGGAATCTTTAGTTCATGCTATGTTTGTTGGTGGAAAGAAACAGTCATGGTTGGTGCATGCATACCGCAATGATATTCCACCAGACCAGGGGCTTGTTTCACGAAGCAGGATTTCTTGCTGAGCCAGGTAACTCTTTGGATATAAGGTAGTGTAGACTAAACGTAAGTGAACAAAGATAAAGCCCATTTAACCCAGACTACCTTAAATCTGACAAGCTCTCCAGCTAACCAACAAATCAAGCTTTGTGAAACAGACCCCAAGCAGGTGTAAATGTTTGCAGCAAACGCAAACATAAGCAGTGTATTGAAACGGGTTAAACTTTTTATGAACAGTTGTAAAGTTATTAGGCTATGCTCGATCAGTATTAAGGTAATATAAGGTCAGGTCAGGTTGGGGAGCATGCACTGGTACATACTGGTTCATACCCTCAACCAAACTGACATGCAGTCCAGTCCCACCCTCCAGAAATGGCCTATCTATCTGCTACAGTCAGGTGTTATGTGGGTGTCCCTTTAGCCTGGTCCAGCCACTCGGGTCCTCAGCAATGTGGATCCTGTGAGCCGAATCATCCTCAGGAAATTGTGCTGCATGGCCATGGTGCTGTAAGTGATGCTCCATCATAATGTATGCGATGAGCCTCATTCGGGACTCCCTGAGAAACCCTCATTCAACACAAAGTCAAACCAGCAGTACCCAAGGATTCTCTGAAGGGACACAGTACCAAAGGAGTGCAGTCTTTGTCTCTGCTCACTGGATATTTGTGTCCATGTCTCACAGCCATACAGCAAAACAGGGGGCACCAGGATAAGATTTTGACCTTCGCCCTCTTACAAAAATATTAGGAACACCACACACCCCTTTCCAGCAACCTCATAACCCCGAGAGCCCTGATCAGAGCCCCTGTTGACTCTGCGAATATTGCAGTATTGTCGGCAAAGTCAAGATCTGTGAATCATCTTCAGCAACAGATAACCCACAGCGGCTGGACCCGACAGCCCTGCCCAGCACCCAGGCCATGCAAGCATGGAACAGGATAAGAACAAGAGCATACTCCTGACGAAATCCAGAATCAACCGGTCCTGAGTCCACTCTGTTCATCACTCACAGTACCAGTGAACAAGCCAGCTATGATTGCAACTTTGGAGAAATTCCACAGAGTCTCAGGATGTCCCACAGGCCACGTCAATCGGCTGAGTTGAAAGTTTTACGAAAATCGACAAAGGCTGCAAAGTTTCTCTGCCGATATTTGCGCTTGACAAGAACCCTCAGTGCTATGATGCGGTCAATGATAGACTTTTTAGGTGTAAAACCAGACTGCTCCGGTCACTGGTAGGTGAGCAAGTGATCACAGATCCTGTTGAGGATGACCCTAGCATAAACTGAATGCAGAGTCATTAGAAACTGCCTGCTCTTGAAGTCTAGCCAGGTTCAGCCTCAATCTCCTAGTAGGTGGTAGCCTACTAGACCTAAGCTGAATAGTAGCAAGTCTGTGGTCAGAATTCACAGGCTGAAAACTTCTGTAGACCCTGCAGTTCTGTGGGACCACAAGGATCTGCCCACAACGGTGTGATCGATCTCCTTCACCACACCAACAGTATTAGAGTACCAAGTCCAACGATGCAACTCAGGGCAATGGAACCAGGATTCAGTGACCTGCAGCCCCTCAATTTTGCAAAGTTAAGGAACATGGAGCCACTTTCACCACAGTCACCAGACCCTTGGGAACCAACACAATCCTAATAGCCAGCCCTGTGAGTGCCAGTGATCACATTGAAGTCACCAATGACCAGAGAAGTGTCACTTCATGGGCACTCATCAACCGGCAAGCAAAATTGCCAATAAAATGTCTCCCTCAATGAGACATCACTCACCGCAGGAGGAGAATATATAGTGAGACAACAGACGAGACACCCAGAGACTGCCTGAGTCTGAATCTCATAATATGCTCGTTGAAAGGAGTGACATCGAACACCATCAAGAGAAGCTGATACACCACAGCAACGGTATGGCAGTAATCAGAGTCAGCAGGTTAATAATATGTGTACCTACCTAGAGAGATCTGGTCATTCTGTCTGTGTATCTCGGAGAGTGCTGCCACTGAAATGCAGAGTTTACAAAGCCTCTGTGACAGTAGAGGAAGATCATCATGCAGGGAGAGACGCACCACACCAGTTCCAATACCCAATGGACTTGACCCCATTGGCTCTCTAGCGATTTCAACTCTTCTGAGGACAAGGGTCCCAAGGGCTTCCCCATCCTCTTCATCATACATGCAACATTCTTGTGGGAGGCTGCAGCAGAGCAGTCTGCTTCATTGGAGTTGTGTGAAGTTTTTTTACAGTGGCTGAAGTGCTAATCCCACCACCAACCCCCATATTTTTTTCCCAGCAAGTTGGAGGACTGCTTGCAGGGCCAGATACAGTTTAACGTCATACCTAGATCACTGCAGCATGTTCGAATCCCAAATCGTTACAACAAAATTAGCCGGGAATATACAGGTAGAGTGTTACTATATCCTCCTGAGTGTCCTTCAGTTTTAGGTTAATTATGATTTTCTATGTCATTGGAGGAAATAGGACATCTTTTATCAAATTTATTTTTATTTTTAATTTCACAGACTGTCCTCTTTAGTGTACAACAGGAATACATATGTTTCCTTACATCAGTGAAAAGATAGATGCAAAAACTGCATGTCCACTACAATGGAAATAGATGAATGGGGGAGTCTCAGGAGGATATTCTGGGTGTTTCTCAATACCAAGAACCCTAATGATCGTATGTATGGTCTTGCCTGTCAAGAACGAACTTTAGGCACAATGAATCATGGGAATGGAGTCATTTGGTGAGGATGTAACCGATACATCCTTAATATTTGGGGCAGGGCAAGAATAACATCTAGGGATTTCTTACCATCCCCTGCATGTCAGTTCTTAGTATTGGAGCTGGTCTGGGCAATAGAAGATGACATAAACTGGGTAAAGTACAATCAAGAATGCATATTGAAAAATACCTCTGCACCTCCCTCAAAA
>JAODUD010000039.1:7377913-7392615 GCA_026784285.1 Stomatorhinus walkeri | reverse complement strand
TAGACAGGTGGGCCAGCCCAGTACAGGGTACCCCGTAGACAGGTGGGCCAGCCCAGTACAGGGTACCCCTTAGACAGGTGGGCCTGCCCAGTACAGGGTACCCCTTAGACAGGAGGCCAGTCTGTCACAGGGCACACAGCCAATGCTATGTGGCCAACCTGGAGACACCATGTCTTTGGGCTGCGGGATGGAGCCCACAGGAGAGCATGCAAATTCCATACTTTCACAGAGCAGAGGTGGGATTTATAAGCCCAACACTGGAGATGTGAGGTAACAATGCTCCCCACTCAGCCAGATGTTGTTGTGTCTAAAATATAAATTTTAATATGCAATGTACCTCTGGGATGAGTGTCCATGTTTTTATCTATCTCTGGTAGAGAAGTAGTGTTTAAAAGGAGAGGGTGTGGCTGCCGCCTGCCTCATGACGCCCCCCCCCCCTCACAGCACCTCTGTCTGCTTCCATTTCCCAAAGATCCTGTGCAATTAACACACACCAGCCTCACAGCAGACAATCTACAGAAACTTCCGGATTAAGCTTCACCTGATCTGTAGAAAGGTTAGGGATAGAATTGAAGGTAGCAAGGGAGCCTTTGTTGGGTAAACAGAAACTCTCTCTCCATGGCAACATAAGAATCTTCTGCAGACATTAGCAGAATTGTCCCGAGCGGGAGGTTTCTGGCACGTGAGATCAGCGCTCCCGCGACACGGGTGATGTGGCGACTCCATGACCTCACACCCCCAGGGTGTGGCGCCTGACTGCAGCCTTTGCTGTTTGTGTGTAGAGTTTGCATGTTCTCCCTCTGTTGTGCTGGTTTTGTTCCACAGTAAAAAAAAGAATTTATTTAGACTAACTGGCCTTTCTGAAATACCCATTGTGTGTGTGCTCTGCAATGGACTGGCATCCCCTCTGGACAACTGGGATTGGTTTCTGGTTCCCTCGGTGAGCTAAATTTAGTAAGATCAATGGTTCTCAACAGAATCAGTGAATACTAAACATAACATAAATACTACTTCAGCTTTGCTTTTCATTAAATAATAGCTCGTATACATTCTTACTCCCCCCATTGCTGTGTACTGATCCATTAGCTCTCCAAAGTAAACGTTCCCGTGAGAAGTTTTTTTTTTTTTTTTTTTTTTTACTATTAGGAATATTTTCATACAGTTATTAAATACTATCCGGCCACAGACAAGGCGAATCTTGGCGCGACTGAATCTAGCGCTTCCAGGAATGACAGTTTTCTGGAGTCACCTGAAGGGGGTGCTGTGACATTGTTAATAGCTGATGAGTGGACACTTTTTAAATCCTAACTTACTATCTATTAACTAGAATACTTTTCCTTTGAGGGCGCAATGGCTGTTGGGTTAAAGTGTGTTGCAAAACGAGTTTATTCTCCGATTAATAATAGTCATCGTATATGTCCATGAAGGATTTGAATAAAAACGCGTAAAGTCAGCCTTGACTGGCCGCTGACTGTTATCTTCGTTTGAAATGCGCATTTACATTACATTTAGCTTATCTTGCCCGTCCGCTGTTAGCAGGTGCCCTTGCTCGCTGCTTTGCGGCTGGGAGCTACAGGCAACTTGTACAGCACAGTGCGGATTCATGCGCACGGCGAGCCAGCAGGGAGGAAACGCCCCCGTACCCGCGCCACACGCAAACTTTTCGGTCCCCAAGCGCTTCTTCTGTTCACTTTTATGAATTGTTTTTAGTGTGTTTGTTTTGTTTATCCTGACAGATGTTCACTCTGTTCTGGAAATCGACATATAGTCATTGAACTACCGTTGGCTGCACACCATAAATCAGTTCTTTCAATCCACCAAAAGAAAAAAAAAGCTTTGTATCCAGTTGATGCTGTATTTTTGATGGCAACAGTTGCGAATTTTAAGGACGGTGTCTGTCCCGTATTACTTGGACTATATACTCCAGGTTATTATCCTTTTCTATAAATTAGTACGACAAATTCATTTCGAATTTTGAGACTAGCAAAGAGAACACAGAAGCGCATAATTGAGACAATTATAGTATAGTATTTCCTGTTGAGACATAAACTAATAATAATAATGATGATGATGATGATTTGCTTTGTTTAGCACTGTTGCCTTGCACCTCTGTGGCTGTGGTTTGAGGCTCTACATGTGTCGTGTTTGCATGTTCACCCCATATCCTAATGGGGGTTTCCTCCAGGTGCTCCAGTTTCCCCCCACAGTCCAAACACATCCTGAGGTAAATTGGAGTTACCAAATTGTCCATAAGTGTGATGTTTGTGTAAATTGTGCCTAGGTGTGATAGGTTGGGGCCTCATGCTAGCTTGTTCTCTGCCTTGTGCCCGTAGCTTCCAGGATAATCTCCGGACCCCCACAACCCTGAATAGCACAAGTGGGCCATGCTTTTAGAGTTCCTGGAGTTTTTTCTTTTTCCTCCGTAAGGAATGCCACAGACACGTATGGCTATGGCCTATACATGGTCCTGGGCAAATTTCTGTATAAATCAGTATATAATTTAAACATTACAGAGCTGCCTTCTCCATAGCCCACCAACCCAGACAGCTGGTTTGAAACGGGTACTTCTCAAAGGTTCTGACAGCTGCTAGGTTTTGCTCCTGGGCATGTTTAACACGCTGAGATGTCTGCATCTGCTTGCATTTTGTTTGAATGACCGCAGCGCCAGACATCGCTGAACACAAAAGCTTTAAGGGCTCAAGGACCTGGTGATTGTTTTGTTGATTTGATTTTCTAGCCAGCATGGGTTCATGGGGATGCAATTAACAAAGCCAAGAACAGCTGGTGTCCCTCCCCAGTAGAGTTGTAGTTTTGATACTGGTCCAACTGGGGCTATGGGATAGATCCTGAGGTTTCTGCTACAATTCTTTCCTCTCTTGTCTTCCTTCAACATCTGGCTACGTGCCGTACTCACACTGAAGTTCTTCTTGAATTATGGTCTGAACAGACAGCATGTAGTGTGCAGGTAAAGGGTGTGTTGGTTCAGATCCAATTAAGGTCACTATGGTTGTACCCTTGACCATGGGTGTTATTAGGGCCTTTCACACTATAGCCCCAAATATTTTAGCCCCGATGCCCGTCTTCCTTCAAAAAAAGAAAAAAGAGTTAAGTCCCAGGTAAGCTTGACTTCACCTCTGACCGTTTCAGTAGCTAGAAACCCTGCTCTTGAGGACACGAGCTATTTTGAATTTATAGAATTTGTAGAAATGACTAAAATTGGCTCAAAGATGCTTTGGGCACAGTGCCTTCATCAATCTTTTTACATTATTATAGTGTGGGTGGGAGATTTCAATTCTTTATTTTTTAGATTTGCCAAACGTCTATAAGTTAATGTGTTGTCATGTAGTTGTTTTGTGTATTCTGTGTCAATCAATGGCAAAAAAGTTCAATCAGTTCGATCTATTTTGAAATAAGCCAACACAACAATGTTTGTGAAGGAGGGTTATGGAAACTTTCTGAAGGCACCATTAAAGTATCTGCAAAGTGAGGGGGGGGAATAAATTCTGTTTTCTCTTTGGGGCAGGAGGAGATTTGTGGGTCTGGGGGTGATGGAGGAGGGGGGCCGTTCCTCCTGCGGTTTGTACCTCTCTCTGGGGGAATTACCCCTCGAACCCCGTCACACCAGGAAGTGAAGTAAAGCCAGTGGTAGCTTGTTCTTTAAATCTGAGGGCTTTGCCAAGGAGAGGAATAATATACAAATGTATTGGCAAAAAAAATGTTTATTCCTGGTTATGTGAGGTCTGTATGAACTTGGCGATAATCTTTCTGGGTTTTTTTATGGGACAGACTGAGTTTACTTTAATGAATGTGATTCTTCATCTCTGGTTGCAATACAGCTTTTTGCAACACCTACCTTGCAGGTCCTTGCAGAAGTGGAGGGGCTGTTGTTCAGTAAGAAGAAGCAGAAGCTGATTACTGTGTGATTTCACAGGTTTAGGGGTCGAGGGGGTGGTGGTTGGGAGGGGGCAACTCCCAGTAACCCCCCCCCCCCACACATACACACACGTTTTCACTGGGAAATGATCTTATTTGACTTACATGCCACCACAATAATTCCAGTTTAGATGTGTTCAAACATGACCTCAGTTTTAGAGTAGTAGTTAGGGAGATGGAGTCAAAAGTTGCTGCTGGTATACGGCTCTGCTTTGCCATCCTCACCATGAACTCTTTAGGTAAATAAATCCAGTTGACACAGGTGTAAGCAAACCAGCCATTGCTGCTGTTAACAGGCATTACTAGCTACAATGTAACTGCCATATAGTCCAGTGAGGGCTTGTGAGTCAGCGTTAATTGTGGACTAAATGGATGTGCAGTAGAGATAGGTCTGTGTCGCTTTCTCCCTCTAGCTATTGTAGCCTGTGGCCTGATATCTGTACATTGCTGAATGGTTTCAGGGTCCTGAAGGTACTTCCAATTGTTTCCATTAGTGCAGAATTGTCGGTTGAATATATTCCATAGCCTAATTTGAATGGCAGTCTGTCCCTAGCTTTCTCTATTCACCTTAAGCTGAGAGAAAGCTCTGAATAATCCATTGTGCATCACGCAGTGCTCTCTCTATCTGAGGATGAAGGATGCATTGACTTTCATCTGTGCTTCAGTATCGATTCAATCGAGGATCTGAGGATAGGAATGAAGTGAGGATGTTCTAACCTGAGTAATAAATTTTATCTAGTGAAGATCACGGTATTCACACATCAGACTAGGATTTACACAGTCAAGCCAGAGGAAATGAAATCAAGTGCATTTTCTTCTCTCTAATACCTGTGTGCTACTGAAGTAAACAGAAGTTATAGAGCTGCAGAGAGACATAATGGCTCTTTCATGATTTATGAACAGCAATGAAAAGTAAGCTTTTTTAATATTGCAGATTGTTCTGGGTGAATGCGATTGGTTATTTGTGTAATTCATAATGAAAGGAACATTTAGTCACATAAAATATTTGGATTTTATGTTTTAGAGTATGTTTTTAATATTGGAATTAGGTAGTCATCGACAGGCCAGGCTCAGTGTTGTTTGGAGAAGCTTCTCTTCAAAGGCCCTACAGCTCAAGTCTACTGGGCTCAGAACAGATAGAAGAGCCAGGCAGAACCAGCAGGCTCATATTCCCTTATCAGGAAAAACTATAACATGCAAATGTGTGTGCATGTAGTGTAGAGGGGTGTATGTAATATGTAGTGCATACCACATGCATACACATATATCTATATACCTATACTACCCACGCACAAATATATGCATGTACTTATACTACCTGCATACTCATATGTGTATATCTATACTACAAGTGCATATATATGTACAGTGGTACCTCAGAACTCGAATGTAATCCTTTCAGAACTCCGGATCGAATCCTAAAAATTTAGAGTTGTGATAGATTTTTCCCCATAAGAAATAATGGAAAACCAATTAATTGGTTCCCGGCCCCCAAAAAATACTAAATATGTTTTTTTAGCATTTTAACACAAAATGAACCAGATAAAACAAGAAGGCCATATACTGTACTAAACACATCTAAAGACATTTATCAAAACAGTAATTTGTAAAGTAAGAAAATAAATGTATCCAAACAATGTGTAAAAAAAAGTGTCCAGCCCCGATCGTCCGCTCCTTCCGTGTGCCACGCCCCCTTGTTAACCCCGTGTGGAATCCCCGCGTGATCAGCTCTTTCTGGTTGTTGTCGTTAGGCCTCTGTATTTCGTCCGACTTTCATTTTATTTCTCCAGCCCCGTCATTGTATTGTCTGTCTGTCTTTTGCCTGTCTTACCTGTAATTAGACCCGTATTCCCCGATACCCTGACATATGCGTCTTTGTCTCCATTCCATCCCCGCTCGGCATGACAATATTATTATAATTAAATGTATTTTATGTAATACATATAATGGTTTATTATTAATATTAAAATTATTAATAAGAAATCTTTATTTTTAAATGTATTTTATTATATAATAATATACTGTTACTGTCTATCATTGTCCAAATGTATTTTTACTGTCTAAATATATGTATTCAGCTTGTGTAAACATACACGATGCTATCACAGCAAATGCGAGGCTGAGACTGAAGCATTACCCTTTGTTTCCGCTGAGAGATGTGCCGTGTGACTCATTTCCCCGCGTGTATAACTTATCTTAGGTCGGCGTTCACAGTTTGACTTCTGAGATTCAGATCGAGTTCTAGCTAATTTTTTTTTTCAAACTGGTTGGTTCGACTTTTAAGAAATTCGAGTTCTAATGAGTTTGAGAACTGAGGTACCACTGTATATACCTATAATACCTGTGCACACATATACAGCAGTATAGTATAGGTAAAGCAGTATAGTATTGGTTTGTTTGTGCATGTAGTATAGACATATGTATAGCAAATTCTGTACAGGGTGATCGTTGTTTAATGATGTGAAGCATTAAGTTTCCAGCTCTTAAGTTAAATGAAATAAATTAAAATAAATACTGCAAACACATTAACAAAGCCCCCCCGCAGCAGAGGCTCTGTGAAGGAGAGGAAACGGGGGAGGCCGTGACGGTTATGCGCGGGCATGGAAAAGCGGGCAGCTAAGGTGGGTGCTTCTAATTTGTTTTCTTCATCACCATGTCTCATTTAGAAACAGAGAGGGGGGGGGTGTCCTCGTGGGGAGCAGGAGCGCAGCCTTCAGGTCAGTCTGGGATCTGCAGCACCGCACACAGTCAGGGTTCAGCGGGGTGCCACCACCTCTGGTTCTGAAATGTCACCTGGTGGTGATGAAACTACCGTTTAGTAAGGGGGGGTGGGGGTGTCTGTGTGCCCCTACTCAGTCAACACCCCAGTGCTTTCCACGGGTGGCCCGGTGCACAGTGCTTATGCTAATCTGACATTTAGGGGAGACGTGAAAAACAGGAGCAGGTATACAGCTGGTGCACAAACAGAAAGCCGGCCTGTCGGTGGGGGTGCGGAGCCTGAGATGGACCTGGGGGGCATGGGAAATTAGCCAATCAGAGAAACATCACTATCAAACATATTTGTATAATCTGCCACACCTAGTTCATGGTAAAAGGCACATAAATTGTACTTTCTCTATTTTTTTATCCAGTTTCATTTTTATAGTTAAATACTTCATTCTTTATTTTGTATTGGTTTTCTTGGTGATAAAATGGTTTGCAAGATGAATGTATTTGTTATTTATTTGTATCAACTTATATTCACATATTACTTAGTGCTTGAAGCATCCTTCGAAACAGTAATAACAGGAAAGAAGAGATTTTGTGAAATATCATTAGTGAAACCATTACCATAAAAAGGCTGTCTGAAAGAAAACAGTAAGAAGTCAAAAAATATGCGAAGGGATGTGGCTTGAGGGGAAAAAAAAGTTCAATAACCTCAGTAAGAGCCGTAACAAATACACCCACGCTCGCTCAGCCTTGCTCTGATGCTTTTGTGTTTTCGTGATTTTCCCTCTGTTTTATAGTGTTTAAAACATGGCTTTTCAAAGGCGGCTGTGTAACAGGAGACACGGAAGTGAGTGAGAAATGCCATGCCAGACGTGACAGGAAGCCCCCAGCTGGCTTCTGGGTTGCAGAGAGATTGAGTAGTGAGTTTCAGTCTTTGTTTACAATGTTTAGGCATTATGGGTAGTGGGCAGAGGCTATGTGACTGCAGTCAGCACACACTCAGATAGCAGGGCGACAGTGTCCAGCCATTTGCTGGAGTGGGCTACTCTGAGCCGGATTAATGTGCTGTGCTGGGCTGGGCAATACATTACCCAGAATGCAATACAGGCACTGAACTTAGTTCTTCATTGCCCAGAATGCCGTACATGTGCTTGTCTTGGGCTGTATACTGAAATAACCAGTTTTGTGAGAACTTGTAAATGATAGGATTAGGCAAATAAGACATTTTGCTGTACCTGAATGTAGGCAGTTCCTGCATATAATGTATGTGTAAAGATTTCAGCATATCCACTTGGTGTTTGCTGAATTCCATTGTTGCCAAGCACACTGAACGCTGACAGCAGAAAGTAATGGCGGAGATCCCGTCTGATGCTGACCTTAAAACGAACAACAACATTGAGAGCAACATCTGGCTGGCTGGCTGCACGCCACGCTCGGCCGGTCAGAGGGGCGCAGGGCGACAGGCTGGCAGCTGCCTTTGACAGCAACAGTTAATTTTCCAACATGATCAATTTATGTGTGGCTCCATAATAACCATCTGTGTTTGTGTGCGTGCGTGTGCGGGGACCGAAAGATGGGCGGGTGGGGGCTTCCAACGGGGACTCTGGTTGCCATCGAGATGCCGTCTCTTGGAACTGTCTCTTGCGCGTGGAGGCCACGGGGATATTGTAGAAGATTCTGCACCAAAGATGGCCACAGCAGTCCTTTGCCATCAGAGACGCATGTGACGATGTGAGTGACAATTAGTCGCTTTATATTAGATAGGTTTTGCAAGCATAAATGATGATACTTTAAGACTATGTTTCCTATTTCACTATCAGAGTGGCATAGAACTCAGACAATGCGACTTTTTCTATCTCCGTTAATGTTGTAGTGCCATTTATACTTAGCTATCTGCTGCTGTTCCGATGAACCGACGTCTTCCTGCAAATGATCTGGGTTGGCCTCTAAGTTACACTGTCACCTCTCGGCCAAGCTCATTAGCTGATGCCGGCTCTGCCGTGTCCCTGCCTCAGTCCCTCGTGTTAAAGTGCCGTACAAATGGGAGTGACAGTGAGGTGCTGGACAGGTGGTGGATCAGGTGGTGGATCAGGCGGTGGGGGGGTGGGAGAGGAAATCAGAGAAAGCTTTATACTACAAGTATAAAAATATCTGCAGCAATATAACAATCATAAGGAGTAATCACAGTGCACTGTAGATATCATTTTTTATAAATTATGTATTTTTTTACATTGCACAAGCAGGAAATATGAAATGTTTTATACACCGTACATGGGGGGGCAACTTGTATTGATGCCCCTGTCCAATATTTTTAATTTTGTTTCTTGTGAAAAATCCTTTGACTTTGTTCTGCTTCTCAATTTTTCATGTCGTTCTCCATATCAAAGGGGCGGGCTGGCCAAGCCGGACCACATCAGAGGTTAGCTGCTACTGTGGGGGGCTGGGGGTACTCCAGTGAGCCCCCACCAATAACGCGATTCTGCCCTGTGTTCTCAGGAAGGAAGTTTGTTTTAGGATATATATGCAGCTTGAATGGACACCTCAGTGAGTCACAAGGAAAATCTACCGCAAAATGCATCTTGTGCGCTAAAGATCAATGCTACATACAATAAGTAATGAGGAAAAAAATGTTCTAAGATGCATCAGACCACATGTAGTAAGCATGTGTCCCTTGATCTGTGGAAGGAGAACTGCCCAGGCAGGTCAGTGATGGGTTCAGGCATGCTGAAGGTGAACTGAGACCATTCAGTTCATAGACATTTGACAGTATTGGGCAATTTCAGGTCCAGAAGCTACAAATTCTGATCAAGATTTTGTTTCAACAAACCAACTGAGTCTCTGTGACTGTGACTCTTTATGCTCGACTGGTTGGTAGAAACAAAGTCTTGGTCTGGTTTTGTTGCTTCTGAAACTGAAATGCCCTTGAAACTGAAACTGTCATTCTGTAAGCATGTAGGGGAACCCAGCTCACATGTGTAGAGTTTCTCAACAAGAGCAAGTCAAATTTCTGACCAGCCATAGCTAGGATTACAGAAGCATGGCTACCAGCCTCAGTGCTGGAGTCGAACATTCTGCACAAGCAGAAAATTATGCTCACACTTCTAACAAGGACCTTTGCTTGAGGTTTACAGCCCTTGGGGTGTTAATATACTCTGTATTTTGTTATGCTTCTGATCTTCCACTGCAAATTCCAAAAACTCAAAAAGTTAATTGAATCCCTCCTTTCTTGCTTTGTACTTCCTGCCTGGGCGATCACGATAAGGTGCATTGCATGCCTAAGCAGCAGCTGTTTTCATCTCAGAGGCTAATCTGAATCTGACATTGTATCAATATTTTATATCTGATCTGACGTCCCCGTCGCTCACTCTGAAGGGGTTACAGCACATCCCGCCCACGCAGTTGCACGTCATTTACAATGAGAGTACCTAAAGAAAGCAGGTGCGCTTATTGGCACACCTGTACTGCAAGTAAAGTTCTGTCAGGCTTGTAAAAACTCACTGAAACCTTAATGTTTTCCAGGAAACAAGAAACAGATTGTTTTATGTAAGCTTTGAGCTTTTTTTTTTTTAATTTTATTTCCTTGCTATTCCTTATGGCGTCCTTAGCATCACACTAACTCATGATACGCTAAGCCCTGTCCTGCAGGCAAAATTGCTCGCCACTTCCACACGTGCACCCCGGGCACCATGAAAAGCATGAAGAGGCACACAGGCCTCGCTGAGAAGCTGTGAGGACACTCCTCTGTCGTCTCTACACCAAAGAATTAACCCTAGTTTGATTGTGACTAGTTTCTTCTTTATTATTTCCACAAAGTTTATAAAGAATATTGTTCCATGTGACTATTTTCTGCCTTGGGGAAACAGAGTAGACTCAATACTTAGACTAATTTAGAACTAAACAAATGCAGACAATTTGCTTGCCTAAAAACAGCTTTGTGTTGAAGTTTTGTTGCCGCTGCTGGGTAATTCGAGTGTGGTAATCGATGTGTGAAACAGGGTAGCGCCGTGCCCTCCTGCTCTCCGCTCTGCCGCCGTACGTCTTGCTCATGCTGTGGCTGTGGGTCGTCAGCAGTTGAGAAGCTGGTGTTGCGGGACCTGCTGTCTCTGGCAGATGGCACTAAGGCTGCGGGCTCCACTTCTCCCATAAGTATCATCCCTCGCTGCTGATACAAACATCTGCCAGCCTCCCAGGTCCTGGAACTTGCCATCACCCCCTGCACAGACCCTACCCAGCAAGTCAAGCATTAATCCCAACTTAACACTAAAACAGCAAGGCAAGACTAATTCTACCTTAACGTTCCTCCAAGAAGTCAAAGCTCAATTCCACCTTAACATCTCTTTAGACAATCAAAGATCAATCCCACCTTAACCCTTCAACAGCAAGGCAAGACAAATTTCACCACAAAACCTATTTAGAAAGTCACAGATCAGTCCTACCTTAACACGACAACAGCAAGTCAAGACTACTTTTATCTCTTAACCCTTTTCTCAACCAACTATTATAAATAGTTTTCTTTGAACATGTGAGATTTTGATCCTCTGTAACCAGGTTCTTCTTCCCCACTGGAAGACAGACAAGGTAAGCTGAGAATTACTTCTTTAACCAAAGCAAGATTTCCTTCATAACATTTTTGCAAAATGGAAACTCCATTTCATCTGCAATCTCTCTGTAATGAAATGAATTTCTGTGCCACCAAATTCATACCCATCCGTTACTGAAAAAGCCATAAAAGAGAACAATAGTGAATTATAACTGCAAGCATCATTGTAAGCTTACTGAATACTGTCACGCACAATTCGTTTTCCTATAATTTTTCACTTGCATGTCGTACAGAATTAATTTAAAATAATTACTTTCTTCATTAGAAAGTAGGTTTTATGTCCTAGAATAGTTTATACTCCTCCTTGTGTACCTCAGATTTGGAACAAACCAGAGTATCATACATTTTCCACTTTTCTTCCAAAGTAGCAGTTTCATTTTGCAGTTATAGAGTAATTTTAAGCGTATGATAATGAGGCCACTAGTGGGACGAGTAAGCGCAGGCAGCCTCCAACCTCCACGGAAACATATGATTCCTTGGTGTGAACACTGGAGGCGGTGGTGCCGTAGCTGCCTGACTGAGTCGTATACTCCTAGCTGTGAGGCCACAAACGGGTCTCATTTCAGGCCTAATATAGTCCTGTATATGCTGGGATTCAGATCTGTAGCTTCCAGGTTATGAGGCAGTTTGGCACCGCAATGCCGCCTAAAATGCTGCGCTTGCTCCAGGTGACAATAAGAGGCTGATCCTTGTTCTGGAAAGCCAGCGGCACACATCTGGGAGCTGCTTCCCACATGTGCATAACAGGAAGGGGACACATGACATGAGCACTACATGAAAGGGGACTTTAAGTTTGAGGTAGCAAAGTCACACGTGCAATCACAGCTACAACAGTGAGTCATATTAAGGTGAATTCCAATTTGTGGTATGTAAGTTATGAAAGAGGTCTTTGAAATGGTTTGGATTTTTCTGAGCAACATGAGTCAGCTAAAACAGTTTAAAAGAGACCAAATATTTGGTGCCTGAATAGCTATTGCATTGGTCACAAAATAAATGAATACGAATGAATGTAACATTCTCAGAAATCATTATAGCAGGAAGAGTGGTCACAAGTCACAGCTGACTAAGAGAGATCGGTGGACAATTAATAAGATAGTCACTGAAAGCTGCAAAGGTACAGCCTCAACAATGACTGATTCAGCACCACTGTGACCCGGAACAAAGACAAAGTGTATGATGTGAGCTTCACAAAGTTCACGAAATTCACAACAGGGCAGCTTTTCAACCTCATGTATCCGATGCCAATGTAGAAAGACGCACAACCTGGTAAAAAAGAGCACAAAATCTTAACCGCTGGGCAATGGAAAAAGAAATGCCATCTTATGAATGATGTTTTACCCTCTTCCTCACACCTGAATGGCTTTAAGGTTTGGGGAAACCCAAAGGAGTCCTCTAACCCACAATGTCCGTTGCCAGGGGTGGCTGTCTCATGAAAATCATTGTGTCCAGTGACTGCTCTGCGTGGTCATAAAATGATGAAAGAATATCAGAGCATTTTAAAGGACTAGATACACCCTATGGTACAAAATAATTTCCTCAGAATTTGCCCATATTGCAAGCTGATAGTGCCTCATAGATACTGGCATACTAATTTTAAAAGTTTCATGAACACCAAGGTAAATTCAAATGCCTTTAGTACATCCTCAGTCACCAGAGTCTAACAATATTGATATTTGTGGGAAGTTCTGTAGTGCAGAGTGCAAAATGGAGACCCCACTCCTTTATCCCTGAAATATCTGCAAGCTTTTCTTCTTTAAGAATGATACAATATCCCACTAGACACATATCTGGACTTGTTTGACAGAATTCCTAGAAGGACTGACTTTCCTCTGAAGGCAAGGCAAAGCTCTTAACATTGTAAACTTCATATTTTGTTAATACTGGTCTTGCTAACTTGAGTCTCAAGAACAAACTTGAGACACAATGAATCCTGGGATTGTTTTCATTTGGTGATGATGCAACAGATGTATCCTTGATATGTGGGGTGGAACAAGAAGAACATTTGGGTTTTTTTTTTATCATCCTCTGTACTTAGTTCTTAGTATTGGACCTGGTCTTCAGCAACGGGAACATGAATGAGAACACAAGTACAGTCGAGTACATTTACTGAGATTTACCTTTATTTCCCCAAAGTGAAGTTTTGTACAAACACCTATACATAAAAGTAACTGCCCAAACACATTACAATACAATAAAGCTGATTAAATATTTTATATCTATCCTGACAATATATTATGTTTTATGATATTTTGCACCCTGCCCCTTTTTCGGTGAACCGGTAGTTCAAGCCACAAATGCAGTAACATTACAGAGTCCGTAAGGAGGCCTGCGATCTGCGTGGGTGCTGCAGCTTGCTGAAATTTCTATTTATTTATTTTTTTGCAGTGCAAACTGCAGAGAAATTCCCAGACGGATGTTTCGCTACACAAACGGTGCAGCCCGTGGTCGCCTGCGGTATAGAACCTCGAGCAGAAATCAAGCAGCATGACATCTCTGCCGAAGCCACAGTTAGTGAGCAAGAAGATTCCCTCATGCATGTAACAGCAAACCTTGATGGTCCATACGCCCGATGGCCCCGAGACCTAAAAGGTGTAATAAAAAAAACAGCCATTTTTATTGAACACTAAGGAGAATGTCTCTATCATCTCATGATCTGACAGAGCAGAGACCTTGGTTACAAAACAGATTTGTTTTTCTCAGTAAGTTGGAGGATGTGTCGTCATATGTGAACAGCATGACTCCATGGAGGGGCTGAACCTCGCCAGCTTTCTCCGTTCCGTCCTGGATCTTTACTTTTAGCATCTGGGCAAGTCAGGTGGCCTCTTTTTCGACATTGCTGCAAATTCCCTTTCTGGTAACAACAGAAATGTTTCAAACCATTGACAAGTTATGAAATGCCGGTGGTAGCTGGTGATGTGTTGTTTGTCACAGTGGTGGCAGGAGCTGTCAAACAGCGATACGCAGATGAATAGAAAGTTTTGTTTGGAGCTCAGAATTCTCCCGCTTTCTTTTTCCTGCCGCAGGGTCTTTTCGGGAATAGTAATTGAGATGAAAAATGAATCGAAAAACAAATAGACATTGACAGTGATTCAACCGATTTCATCTTCCCACATGAAAAACATCTGCAGCAAATTACCACCATGCATATACCATCTATTTCACTTATCACAGGAAGCCGACAGCGACTCCGCGAATGTTTGTGATGGTTAGTGAAAATATTCACTCCGCCAGAGGTTTTCCAGGGGAATCGGTACCATGAGTGTTTATGTGGATCTTAAGGGCGTTTTTTCCAGATGATCCATGAGGGTTACTCTTGATATTCTTGTGAACTATACAGTACTCAGGTCTGAGGTCACTAGGTCACAGCTGTTTGCAGAGGCTGCTCTGGCACACAGAATCCCCCCAAGCTTTTAGTAGACCTCATCGACCAGAGGGCAAGCTGGCGACTGTTAAAGTTCTC
>JAODUD010000039.1:7354665-7373061 GCA_026784285.1 Stomatorhinus walkeri | reverse complement strand
ACAATGAGTAAGTCACAGGGGGAAACAATAAGGAAGGGGAAGTAACAATGGGAAACAATGAGTAAGTCACAGGGGGACACAATAAGGAAGGGGAAGTAACAATGGGAAACAATGAGTAAGTCACAGGGGGAAACAATAAGGAAGGGGAAGTAACAATGGGAAACAATGAGTAAGTCACAGGGGGACACAATAAGGAAGGGGAAGTAACAATGGGAAACAATGAGTAAGTCACAGGGGGAAACAATAAGGAAGGGGAAGTAACAATGGGAAACAATGAGTAAGTCACAGGGGGAAACTATAAGGAAGGGAAAGTCACGGGGGAAACAATGAGTAAGTCATACGGGGAAACAGTAAGGAAGGGGAAGTCACAATGGGAAACAATGAGTAACAATGAGTAATACCAAACTGTGATGCAGCCCAAGGTGTGGGTTCTGGGTGGGGGGGGTTCCTGCCCAGTGTATTAATACTCAGGATGTCTTCCCTTGGATTAGCCTGGCTCTCTGGCCAGAAACCTCATGAAGAATTAGGATTGGCTTGTCAAATTGATTTGGGGGCCACTCTGCGAGATAAGGAGTGTGAGAAGGGGAATGGCAGAAGTGCTGCCGTTCACAGGAGTCACAGCACACAGGAGTCACAGCAGAGTCCGAGCCAGGAAAGGCCTTCCTTTGCTGTGCTTTCATACTGTGGCCGTTACAGCGGGAAGGAGTGGGAGGTTGCTGTCAGCCCTGAGCTGCTATCCGACTCGCTGGAGCGTGCTGATCGTACCCCACGCCAGACGGGGTGTTCCTGCTGGCATTCCCACTGCTGGGGCAGCAGGCGGAGGCTAATGTGCAACATTAACTTTACCCGGGTTCTGCGCTGAAGCCAGCCTGCTTCCTGATGTCAGCTTCTCTGTTCTTGCCGCTGCTTCTCTCATAACGCAGCTTGTCAGCGAATTCTCAGCTGAAAGGCCTGAAACACCAATTCCGTTCACATTTCATTTCAGGCTGCACTTTTACACAAACAGTCACCATGAAAACAAGGTCACTGTCCCCACCACGTCCAACTGCCTGAATACTGCCTGAAATCTGCTGAGGTTTATCAGACACCCTATACACACACAACCTAAAACACAAACTCACACACATGTTTAGACACAGACACACACTTAAGGAAGGAGATTGTATAAAACATTCTGTGAATAGTGTGTAACAATAAAACACACAACCTGTAACATACCTGCCAGTGTGGTGTGCTGTAGCCATGGAAACGGAATTCTTCCTGTCGCGGGACTGCAGCTGTCTGCTGCTGTAAGACACAGTCACCACCCACTTAAAGCTGGCCTTCAGCTTGAGGAAAGCGTCTGCACACACGCTCCGATCCAAGCCTGTGAATGTTCCCCTGCAGCCAATGGACTGTGGCATGAGCCCAAACCCGTGTGTGTGGGTGGGGTTGGGGACACTAGGCCACGGCGAGTTGTCATGGCCGGAGAGAGCATCCAAGACCCATGCAGGTGAAGTCTGGGGTGTCACAAATGCCTCAGAGTCAGCGAATGTCTGTTTCTTTAACCTGAAATGCAGAGGCCAGGACTTTGGGGCCAGCTTCCCACACAGCAAAGAAAACTATAAGAAGAGAACCAGTCTGCAAAACACTTTGTCATATTTACATTTTGTGTCTTTAAAAGGAAATAGTACCTTTTTATTTTACCTGCCAGCCTAACCAGGACAAGTGGTTAGAAGATGGATGGATGAATGGATTGTTTTTTCAGCTACGTACTTTATGTTCAGGGAGGTGGGGAAACGGGCAGTTAGTGGCGTATCCAGGGACTCCAGCAGAGCCCTGAGCTGTGCATCGTTGTGCACGAGCTCGGCACCACGGTCTCCCAGAAGCGGCAAGTCGTGCCGTGAAGCATGACGTGTTGCAGGAAACACGACAGTATGGCGCTTCCCTGAGCAGTGGGTGCGTGCAGATCATTACAAGAACTATGGGGGGGACAGGGAGGTACCGTAAAACAATGTGGGGGGGGGGGGGCTGCTCAAATGCGCTGACGCTGGTCTGACTGCACGGTGAGCCACAAAGAAAGCTGTGTGTCTGTGTGTCTGTGTGTGTATCTATGTGTCTGGCTGAAATAGCTCAAACTTTAAAAAGGTCTCAGAGATCAGGATTAATGTTCTACTTGTATCTAAGGTGGCTCCATCCATCCACCCATTCGTCCATCTGTCACGGTAATATAGTACATGTAAATGTTAAATATTAATAAGTTAATAAATAAGTGAGCCACATTATAGCAATTCCATGCAAAGGTCTGATTTATGTCGCAATCATAATACTGATGTAAGCTGTGCATTTCTAACATGTAAATGAATGTATGAATAGAGGAAATGGCTGTATTCAGCGCAGGAGGTCATATGAAAATATATGCAAATTGACACTAAGCTTGAACATGTTCCTTTTTGCCAATATGAGTCTGAATCCCATATCCATAATGCTGGAATTGTCTGCTAGATGCAAAGTTTAACAAAGAAAAAAAACAAATGATAGATAATACAGGCCCCAAATGAAGCCTTTGGTTTCACTTCTTCCAGTAGTGCTGTAGATGTTCCCACAAAACCAGGATATGACTAATAAGTAAATAACTGCTTCATCGTCTCTGACCAGTTTAGGCATCAGGAACCAGGGAAGTGCCACCAAGGACCCTTACATCAACAGCATTGATCAATTCCTAATGAAAGATCTCAGCCACTCAAACAAAAAGCTCTGGGAATTAAGAAGACTGAGAGATGAATTATTGAAGCAATGTCTTCTGTGTACCACACAGGCCGGGGTGAGGTGAGGCCAGATTATGGGCTGGTTTTTGTGTTTGGCTAAGGCTGGCCACATGGGATGGCCTCTGCAAAGGATGGCTGACATCACAAAAGGGACCTGGAGCGTGTCTGCAGTGAGGCTGTGCTCCAACACCCTCGCAAGACCGTTGATGCTCACGTCCGACTGCCAGGATGCCTTTTTCACATCCTCCTTCGTGTTTCTAAACCAATCCGGACCCCACCATCAGGAGATCCAGCAGGTGTTTTAAAGCACTTGGCCAATCCGAGGCTGTTATCTCGTCCCCACACTTTGAAAGCTAGTCTCTACATTAGGCAGCGTACAGTGAACAGTAAGTGCTTTTTACAGAGGCCCGCCATGCATTTAAAACACTATTGTGAGAAAACTGGCTGTTCTAAGAACTGCCTGAGATTCATTAGCCAATGCCAATACACATATGTGAAGCCTGAGCATTTTATTTGCAGAATTGTGCCTCCACAAATAAAACCATAATCCTTACACTGGTTGTTTCACAGGGAGCATGTATTTACCATAATATACAGCTTATCAAAGTCAGCTCTCTGGAGAATGACAGAAAATACTATTTACCGAGTAATAGTAACATAGTAATATGTTAATAAACTAATGTTTATTACTTAGGTGTGATATACAGATGATCCATAGCTGTGTGAGAGTCAGCCTGTGTGTTCTTTCTGAGTCATTATACCATAATACAGGCTCATTAAAGTACAGTACTCTGTAAAAGTCTTAGGCAGCCAAAGAAAATTATGTTTAAATGATTCCTGCTGGCACATAACTCTGATATTATGCCTGTCAAAGTGTGCTAGCTTAGCCATTCCAAAATGTCTGTGAAAAACACCCCAGTATTTCCCAGCAACCATCCAATACACCCATGTATTTTTTGACTCGACCATTACCATACCTCGTATGGCTAATCAATATAAAATATCGACTTTTGTTAAATTAAATAAATGAATTAAGTGAAATTTAATAAATACATGGAATGGCTGAGGTGCCCCTGAGGAGAGGATTGGGACCTGAAGCGGTGTTTATCTAGCCATCCAACTAGATATCAGTAACGTTTCAGAGAAGAGAAGAAATTTTTACTGGTTTTTATCATGTTACTTTTAGTTTTCAAAAAGTTAAATTGTGTTTTTCTTCTTTGCAAATGTGCACTTACTACCCAGATAAATAGCTTTAAACATTTCTTTTGCCTGCCTAAGACTTTTACACAGTACTGTAACTGAACTCTGAAGCAGTTGCTCTTGCATAATGGCCTATTCAGCAGCACAATGTCTCTGGGGTTCTGAGCAAACAGGGCATCATCATAGCATCCGTGTGTATTGTGGTTCTTGAGCAAAGCCAGATTTCAGGGAGATGTGTTTACACCTGTTATGATTTTGCACACGCTGGTCCAAAAAATGTCCAGTGAAGGACTGGCATTCCATCCAGGGTGTAGCCCAGCCTAGAGTGTCATGCTGCCTGGAACAGGCCTCGGGCTTCTCTGACAGCCTGACCGGGATAACCGATTGGATGATGGATTTATGGATTATACAATGCATGTAAAAGCAGACTTGGAAAGTTTCGTTTGACGGCAGCCTCAGTGCGAACACTAAGCATTTCTCTACGTCAGTGTCTCCCAATCTGGTACTTGGGGACCCACAGACAGTCCATTTTTTGCTCTCGCTCAGTTCCCAGTAAGGAGCAAAAATATGGTCTCTGGCAGGGAGCTGGGAGGGAGCAAAAACTTGGACGGATTGTGGGTCCCCACGGACCGGATTCGGAAACACCGATCTAGTTTGCACTGTTGAAGGCAGCATTACAGCTCTGTCCCATGCTGAACCTGACCAAGGTCTGCTGTCTCGCCAATAATTTAATAATACCTTTGGTGGGGTGTGTGTCATGACTGATAAAGATCACAAATTTATATACCATTCTGTGATTCATGGGTTACAATGAACTTGTAAATTTCCATATTTTTTTCCCTCTAGCCTGCCATCATTACCATGACAATAGGCCAACAACTGTACAGGAGCCGGCAAAGACACAGGAAGCCAATCAACACTAACAGACACGCCGTGAACTAATGGCAAGCTGGCGACAGGAGTCTCTGCAGAGCAGCATGCCTCACTGTTCACAGCAAATGTGGTTTTACTGGAAACTCTAATGACCATTCAATCTCTCCCGGTCAGCGTATCAAACTTGTCCAGTTACATCAATCAAAAACATTCATGACAAACTGCGCAAGACGCTGCTGGGTGGAATCTGAAGCGGGTCAAAAGGGGGGCGTCTTAGAGAATGTGGAAGAGGAAGAGGATTTAAGAAAATGTGAAGTGATGATGCTCTGAGAGCCTGACATTCATTTCTGGGGAGTAGTGCTGGTGATTGGGTTTGTTGGAGACTGGCAATAATTAAAGAGCTTTTTTAATGATTACCTTCATCCTGCAGTGAAGAATTTCTGTTCTGCCATGAGTGAACCCCCCCGCCCTCATTAACGGGGGACAGGAACTGCACGGTACAAAGGTGAAATTCAGAATTAGACTCTGCCAACAGGGGTGTTACTTCTGAGAGAATTTCCCTGTAGCCTTTAAAATGCTGGGCAGAGGATTTGCTAGAGAAAACGTCACTGAGCATCCACAGGCACCCAAGCTCTGCAATCTGAACGATTGCTCCCTTAAAGTCGCGTTCATTTTCCATCTGGTGTACATTTATCACCAAGGACACTAAACATCAACTCTTTCCACAACGATTTTTTTAAATTGACCATTTCATTAAGAACACTAAGACATGGGGGTGTGGGGAGTTGCATATTTTTTCTCTGATATGACGCAATGTATTTTGTTTTGTTGTTGCACACTGTATGTTGTCGTTTGTTTGTGTCTTCCTGTGCATGTTCCTCATGCTTGTGGGAGGTCCTCATACCGTAACAAATAGTTCGTTGTACTAGTAGGTCTGGCGCTGGCCTCCCTCAGTGCCAGAGGATATGGTTACAAGGCAGCGTTTCCATAGTGTCACGGTTGCGGTCGCTGGAGCATGGCCACAGGCCACGGCAGCGTTTCAAAGGAGAGCGGGAGCACCATTATTTAAATTAGCTTCTGCGATGCAAGCTAATAGCGTGCTGGAGCTCTGGCTAACCCTCCCTCGCTGGGCACAGCGTCTCTGTGGTGACCGCCTCTTCTCCATCCCTGCCAGACCACATTCCGTCATAAAACATCGCTTCCCGCTAGAATGGTAGGAATCTTCTCCCACACCGTGTAATGACAACCAGACGTTCAGATAAAAAAAATTAATTAAAAGTTTAAGTGCTGTCGTTGCTTTCAGTCTAACACTTGAGTTTTAATGATCGAAACTAGCTTTGGCTAAGGGCTTAGCTTTAGCTTAACCTCGTTGCTAAAGGTTTTCAGGGTTTGAGGCCTGGTCTACATCATTAAGTAACAAATCACATTATGAAAAACAACCCTGACGCCAGACGTACTGTGAGCGGAACCAAACATAAATCTTACATAGCGAGTGTAGCTTGATCCAAGGCAGTGCTGAAAGTGACCTGGTACTCACCCATATCCAGCACTGGCATCCCTTTGTTATTGCTATTCTCTTCGGAATACCAGGAACATTTCTTGGGCACAAGTTCTGAATAACAAGGGGAGTACTGGCACCTGTGTCTTCCCACTTCAGGCGCTTGATCCAAAGGAACTCATAGGAAAAGGTTAAGTCATAAGTTCAGTGTTTTCTTGTTGACTCTGAGCCAAGGTCTAGTTGTGGTGGCCTCAGCTGTAGTTATGGGTTATGAGAATGAAGAGGAGGACGAGGAGCTCAAAACGACAGTGAGGCACAAAAACAGGAACAAATAATCACAATGAAATTCCTCCGAGAGATAAAAGACATTCCGCAAAATATGGGATACGCCAGTGCAGTGTGCATGCCCCACCTAACGCAGGCACCTCGCAGTGTTTCAGAGAGCCACTATCTGGACCATAGCGGGAGACGTCTGCGGACTATCTCGCAGGGTTTCCTGGACATTCACGCTCCACTGAAATGTCCAAGGAAGGAGCACGGGGCCCTGAGATTGGGCTGTCAGGGGGACACAGCCAGGCAGGAACATGACATGGTCCAGGTAGTCCACTGTTAATGCACACGGGGGTACAGTTTGGGGGACTGCTGCTTTCCAGTGATCAACGTGGCACACTTGAGAATGCGGGATTATGTGTGCAGGGCTCCAGAGGGCATCTCAGGGCCATAGAGAGCCTCTCAGGGCCGTAGAGAGCCTCTCAGGTCCGTAGAGAGCCTCTTAGGGCCGTAGAGGGCATCTCAGGGCCGTAGAGGGCCTCTCAGGGCCGTAGAGGGCATCTCCGGACTGTAGACTGTATCTCCTGCCTTGCTGCTGGAATCAAGAGCCCAGAAAGGCGCTTGTGCTCCAAACCCCAGGATTAATGCCTCCCTTACTTAGAAAATGCACAAAATTCAGAAGTGCAAGTATTGAACATGAGGCCTACTATTTCTGCTTCATCTTCTCTGCATAAAGGTCTCTGTAAATTATTTATTAAAATGATTAATTGCATTACATTAATTGTATTAATATAATTAGAATTATAAGTTTCAGTATTAATTAGCAATTAGTATATTAGCCTGCTTTGGTTCATTCCCCAACCTAGAAGACATACACACTTACACACGGGTTTGTAATTATGTTTTTCTGGTGACTCTCCATTCATTTCTATGGGGAAAACTCTAATCCCAAATGATGACCTGGACCTCTACCCAGCCCTAACCTTAACCATAAGTAACCTAACAAAATATGATACTTTCGGCTCTTCTGCTTTTTTGATTGTATTCACAGATCTTTGTGGGAACCTGAAAAATGGTCCGCCACAATGTAATATAAACCAAATCCACTCACACACACATTCACACATAACAACATTTTCCATAAATAAGGGGTGCAAATAAGAATATATCGTTCACAGGACATATCTGTGTGATTATAATGTATGTATTTATGCATTACTTACTTTGTTTATATGACCGTAGTCATGGAGACCGGTTAGCCAGTGTTATCTGTATTATCTGTAATATGAAAAGCAACATATTAGCTAAGCAGTTTATGATGGGTGTGTCAATAATCAGCAAGCGGCTTAGCGCAACTTTTCTATATATACAGATGGTCCCTAGTCATACCACTTCCTTAAAAATAATTCACAGTATGTGACCTGCAAATGCCATGCATGCAGTTGAACCGACCCATAGGCAGACATCTCTTGGGGTCTTGTGCTCCTGCACTTACAGTACTGCTGTGGCAAGTCCCCTAATTATGTTCTAACTGCCTGGGAATACAGCTAATGTGTCACCTCTACAACCACTCCCTGGACCCTTGAGCTAGACTCTCAACCCCCAGTTGCTGCAGCCATCGTCTCCCCCTGCTTACTAAAACATGTGCTTCCCTTTGAATTAAATTGTCTGCTCAGTATATAAAATGTTAAATGAGTCACATCTTTAAGTCTGCAGTATAGGCAGATGATAGGCCTACTCGAGACAGCCGAACAATGCTTCCGGAGAATTCTGTGTGTTCATCAACACAGTGCTGCCAGGTTCTCACCGTCACCAATAATACATTGTGGGTAAGGACTTATGGTGGTGTGGGATGAAAAACTGAAACAAAATTCATTTATAGTTTTACAGCTCATACTTGACCTTTCACCTACCTTTACCTGGGAAACAAATTCTCTGCTGCCTCATCTTTGTGGCACTAATTCCGACACACCAGGTGTGAAAGGCACACAGTGATAAGATGAAATCCTTTACGCTAATGAGAGGAGCAAGCAGAACTAAACAACAGACAGAAATGCCGGGAAGAAGATGAAATCCAAGTCGCGAGCATTCAGGTTGGGGGCTATGACCAAAATGTCAACTTCGTAACTCAAGAGAGCTCTCAGATTAGCATCCGGAAAATGTGCTGTTGCTTCTTTCAGTGCTTGAAAGGCATCTTACCCAGAAGCAGGCCGACGCTAATGTTGTGTTAATAATTACTCTCTCGTGACCTCCAGACTGAGGGCTAACATTATGCAAGGGTTCCATAGCCCAGTCTACTCTCACTAAAACAACTCTGATCTCTCATCTCCAAGCAGACATGACTGCGGTGGATCCGGCTTGACATACAGTACCGGCCCGTCAGCTGAGAGAGTGAGCAGAAACACATCATCGCGTTACACTCGGACCCTAACAGAAAGGATGTGTCTGTACGCGTGCTTGCCAGTGACACGACTTAGCCGCCCCCAGCTCACACGCCATGTCCCAAATACACGCAGGCCGTCCTACAGCAGATAAATGCAGCCGAATGTGTTAAGCAGATTCTGCGGATTAGGTTTCATTATGTATCACTAGGTCGAGAGCATCTGTGCTCTTGTTATGGCTGAGCAGCTATTGCTACAGTCAGAATCCTGTTTGCTGTAGAAATACTGCAGCTGTTTCCATCACCGTCTTTCCTACATATGTCACAAACGCAGAGCAACACGCTCACATGCATCCCTCCCTGTCAGCTACAGCCTTCAGCCTGAAGGTCATTCTTAAGTTATGAACCCAAGTGTTCCTGCCTTTACTGGTACTGGGAAAAAATCATAAGATGATTCTTCCATAAAGGATTCCTCTGCGCTCAGCATGGCTGATTGAGGGACCAGATCGGGACACAGAGGCATCCCTCTTAGAACGTGCATGCAGTGCATTGGACCATGAAGTCCTGGAGATGTATCTGGCATTTAGCATGTTTAGCTACAACAACAGAGCTACTTCCGTCCATTTATCCTGCACAGAGCGATGGGGCCTGGAGCCCGTCCCAGGCAGTACAGGGCAAGAGCACATCCCAGATAGAATGGCGCCCCATCGCAAGGCACATACACGGCTGGCTATTTAAAGACACCGATTCACCTGCTCCCACGTTTTTGGACTAAGCATCAGTGAAAGAACATGCAAACTCCACATAGATAGAGGGGAGGCGGGATTGAAACCCACAACCCTGCAGGTGTGAACCACAAAGCCTCTGTGCACACAATTCTCAACATTGCACAATTTCATTTAAATCTATTTTTACATTTAAAAATGTTAAAATTAGTAAAAAAAGAAAACAATAATCTAAAAATAATAGGGTCAATAACTCAAATTGCGAGTAAAATACCAGAAACCTTTTCTTAGATACTGTTTGTCTGGCTGAACACACCAGTGCAGAACGTCTTGCTTCATGCATGACTTTGGTTCAGCGTGTACGGCGGCTAGGAGAAATGAGGCTAGCAGGACACCATGGTCTGGTGGAGCTTCACTTCTTACTGCTACTGCTAGCATTTTTCAGCAAACGTGCCTTTAAAAGCACATTCAGATTAAACGTGATGATTAATATAGCTGCAAGTAAACACCTCCTCTGGCTCATAACTAGTCTCTACCAAAATGTCTGAGTGAATTGAGGGCATTAATTGGGACAAACAGCAAGAGAGAAATGTAATATGGAGCTAAAACAGACTATTCTAGTTTTATCTTGAATGCCAAGAATGGGAGGAATTTGTGGCGTTCCATAACCAGGAACTGTATGAACGGTAGGGATCTGGTATACAAATTATATGGGACATAACTATTAAAGAAGCAATGCTGATTTTCTCTTGGCTTGCTCTTCTGTAGACCTCTCACAGTTTCCAGTTTGAAAATACTGAGTGCTACCTAGTGCTCCAGACATACTCCAGTTGAATAATGATATTCAGGGTTATTCAGGGTTAGTGGCATTTAGGGTCAGATCAAGTACAGAACCATGTGACACGAGGGATGACTGAGAAAGACCCGAGTTTTAATATTATAAATATGATCACCTTAATAACATTTGTACTGCACTGTCTGTACTTTTAAATTCAGCTCTTGTGTTGTCATGTTTTATTTTCACGGCCTTTTTTCATTTTATGTTGTACAGTATTCTCACTGGCCACTTTATTAGGTAGACTTTGTTAGTACCAGGTTCGACGCCCTTTTGCCTTCAGAACTACCTTAATTCTAATAGGAAAAGATTCAGCAATTGCTCCATGTTAACATGACAACATCATGCAGGTAGGTGCTCGATTAGATTGGGATCTGATGACTGTGGAGGCCCTCTGAGTACAGCATGCTCAAGAAACCAGTTGGAGATTATATGAACTTTGTGACATGGTGCATTATCCTGATGAAAGTAGCCATTAGAAGCTGGGTACACTGTGGTCATGAAGGGATGGACATGGTCAGCAACAATGTTCAGGTTGGCTGTGGCATTTAAATGTTAATAATTCAGTACTAAGGGCCCCAAGGCATGCTGAGAAAATATCCCCCACACCATTACACCAGCACCAGCAGCCTGAATTCTTAATACAAGGCAGGATGGATCCCTGCTTTCATGATGTTTACACCAAGTTTACACGGACCCGACCACTGAGACTCTTCTGACCAGGCAACGTTTTCCAGTCTTTCATAGTCCAATTTTCTGCCCACTGTAGCTTTACTGTCACTGACTGGAGCGGCACTCAGTGTGGTCTTATGCTGCTGCAGCTCATCTGCTTCAAAGCCTCACATTCTGAGAAGCACTTCTGGATACCTTGGTTGTAACGAGAGGTCATTATGGGCCTATTCATTTCAATGAAATGAATACACTTAGGTATGGCTTAGTTGTGACCTTCAGGCTGAAGAAACACTGCTCAAGTCTATGTGTGGGTGGTAGCATGTTGTAGTATATTGTTTTACCATCTGTGTGAATGTAGCTCTGTGAGGTTCAGGGAGACTATATTGCACAGTTAATTGTCTGTATGCATGTACCTATATGGCTGGGCTGAGGATAAAGATCTTGAATCATTTTAGGGGGAACATAAAGGTAAGGCTAAGGGAGTGAGGTAGGAGGGGGCGGGTGCTGGCTGTAATGAAACACACACGCGGGGGACATGATGATTAAGAAGGAAAATTGCTATTCTGACATTGCCAGGACAGTCAGACCCAAACTGGGCTCAGGACTTACATGCTGCAAACCCCAAAAGACAAACAGCTACAAACGAGGATCAGCTGGGGTAATACTGATCCAGAGAGTGGCCATATGAGGGGGGGCTCCTCTCCCTACTCCCCCGGCATCTACATTACAGTAAGCCAGTCTTTATAAGCGTTTCTGCCTAAAACACATGCCCAGCGGCGGTGGGGATTCCTGCATGCTGCAGTCAGCACCTACGTGGAGGAACCAGGAGGAAACTCAGGAATTGGTCTCAAAAAGCTGGTCTTGCCCCACACCTAGAAAAGCACTCGGAACAAATGGAAAAGACACAGAAGATCGATTCATTTCCAGGAAACACACTGATATCCACAATCCTTGGGTTTAGAATACAATGGTTTGTAATAACAAAGGCATGCACTGCTTTGTGACACTCGTGAAAATATTGCAGGGCTTCAGCGATTCGTTGGCTATAGGTATAATTCAGTACCGAATGTAGTAACTTATATTATTACAATATAATTATAATTTCATGAGTAACCTGGGGGCTCTGCCTGCACTAAATCTGTAACAGATGAGGGCCTCCATCTGAGAGGGCAATCACCAGGGAGTATTGATTTGAGATCCGTAACAGTCATTCAGCGTAATTATATAAGTCCAAATGTGCTCAATAAATCTTGATTAATCAAATCCATCCTCAGGTTCTCCAAAATGGTCTGTGCGTGACGCTCCAGGCAGCCTGCATTTTGGAAACAGTCACTCAGGTGCCAGTTGGCTGCTGTACTGATTGCTAAGACATTGACTTATAAGGATGGGGGGTGGCAGCCTCAACATGATGACTGTGAAGTCAGGTGTTGAGAATAAGCACAATGAGCATTTTAAAAATTGCAAAAGGCCTTTTCTCAGTTTCTACAATGAACCATAAATCCACGGAATCAGATACTAAACTGTGGGTGAATTGACAGCAGAGACTCACAGTTACTCTAACAGACTCGAGGAAGAAACTGGTCTTTTAAACTCCCCGTTCTCTCCTCTCTCACCAGCCATTAGCCAAGGCTGCCCTTCTCAGAGTAATCACTTCAGTCACAGCCGGATGGCCATTATAAGGCAGCTACGCTCTTCTCCTTGGTGAGGCTCTATCTGCTGCTTTCTTATTGACTTTGACCCAACCTGACTGACGCCTCAGACAGCTTGCTGTGCTTTGCTCACCCACCTTGCTCTAACGCTGTTCCAGTCTCGCCACTATTCTTTCCATAAATGTGTCCCTAATATCATGCTCACATTAAATATGATGATTAATATAGTTGCCAATAAATTACCTCCTTATAGCCGGTCTCACTCAAAACGTCGGCACCTTTAGTAATTTCGATATGCGTAGAGATAAAGAGCAACGCTTATAAATAACCAAACTGTAGGCTTCGGCCTAGTCACTTCCGCTGCTGTGCTCTAGTATAGAATTATATCACTGGGGGATCATTCCTCTTTATTGGTTAATTCCCATTATGTCCAAATGTATTTATCACTAACTGTATTATTTAAAAAAGAGCAACAGCAGCTCCTCCTGTACCTTTCATAATGGGGGAAAACATCTATTTCGGTAGACTAGAACAAAAAAACGTGCCGGCTCAGACTGGGGATGCATGTTGGATGTGTGTGTGTGTGAGATTGGCTAGGGAGGCGCCAGGGCGCAGGGCTGCATGAGCCTGGATACAAAGCTGATGCAAATGTCCTATTTAATGAGGCCCAGCTGGGACTGACTGGAATGACTGGAGTCTGTGAGATAAAGAGCCAGCTAGGCTGAGATGGAGGGGAAGAATCCGCTGTACAGAGAGACCTTCTGCAAATCATGGTGGTGCATTTTGGGGCGCTAGTTCGGGACTGCCATTTTTAAAGCTGCTTGCTGTTAAGGAATCCATTTTCTGTTTGTATTTTTATAGTTTATAAACCTCTTGCATGTTAAGACGGAACCTTAATGGACACCATCCCTCCTCTTAAAAAGATGTATAATATATAACCCGTCCACTGAGTGGGTGAAGGAAATTCATGGTAAATTTGAGATTGCACTTGTATACATGTTTACATGCCCTAAAAAATGGATGGGAGGGGGTATGTTGAAATGACTATTTTGAGGGACCTAAAAATAAGGTTTGGGGGTGAAAAGGAACCTTGGCCCGTGCTTTCGTGCTCGTCTTTCTTTTCAGGAAACTTCTCTGACATCTCAGAAGGCCTCTTCATGTTCCCGGGCACTTTCAGACTGACTCCCCATTGCTTCTGTATGCTAAGAGCCACCACAACTGCTACGACTTTGCTGAGTGCTTGATAACTTGCACTTTTCCTTGGGTGCTTTAGAACATTTCATCAAGCGATGCCCCCCGAAGGAAAAAGTCTGTCATCTATCATATTTTTTTTTTTTTTTTTTGCGGCAATGAATCCAATTCTTTTTGTTGATTGTTATTGCATACTATGTATCCTCACAGTTTTTTGTTTTTTATTTCACGGCGCACAGTGCATTTTATAATTAAATATAATTCCACAGCCTAACACAATGCATTAGCCTAATTCACCAGCTGCAGCATAACATTGCTAAAAAAACACCTGCACATCCACATATACAATAAAGTACTCAATTTCTTTCTTGGTCCCTAGTGAACAGGAAAATTGCATTTATACATCGGGGTCACACATCTATTATTATTAAATGGGACCTGGGATTCATACACACAACTAATATCAAGCACAGCAGTACTGATGACTAAATATGGAAAATAGCAGTTTCAGACAGAATGACCGGCCCACCCATAAATCAAAATAATTCAGATTCACACTTATTATTCTACCCTAATTTACATATATCATTTACGTTGCCTGGGATTTCAGGCTGTGTGAGCACTGGAGGCGAGTTGGGAGAGGAGAGCCTTTAACGGGCAGGTTTGGTAGAGACTAGCTTTTGTGCTTTGGAGCATTGTGGAGAAGTTCTGTAGGTAACCTCCAACACCAGTGCCATTGTTTGCCTTCGTGTTAAAAGCTAAATTTATAAACCGTATTTCACTTGAAAACATGGTCACTCATTCTGTGTGTATTTCTCTGCTTCAGATCCTTTTTGGCATCCACAGAGGTGGACATTTCAGTAAAAATCCAGACCAAGATTTTGTTTCAACCAGTCAGTTCAGTACTCTGTGACTGTGACTCTCTGTGACTGTGATTCTTTATATTCAACTGGCTGGTTGAAACAAAATCCTGGTGTGGATTTTTACTTTATGCACCTGAAACGTCCACCTCTGGTCATCCATTATTTCAATAAATCTCTGTTTATACAGGTAAGTTTTACATGAACATTCTTACACAGGTTCAGGAGTGAATTTGAAGACACTCTCATTTGTAAGAATCGCCTCTTTGTCGGTGGCATTCTGCTCCCTCATCCCTTTCCTTGACCCAGGTGTGTGTATCTTACATAGCATACCCGTCCCCAGGGGGCTGTATTCTTAGCCCAGCGTCGCCACTCGCGTTCCACTGTGTGACCGTGGAATACATTAAGTATATGTGACTGATGTACCCACCATGATGATGGTCACCAAGGTTACCACATCACCAGCCCTACGCCTGAACCTTCTACTTACCACCTCACAGAACAGAGATCTGCCTCTGGGGACACGTCCCACAGCTTCTGAGGCTCATATGAAAAGACATGTGAATGTTTTCGGTTTCTCCTTCGGTAATTCTCGCTTTCCCCCGCATCAGTGCTGTTCAGGGCTGATTGGCCATCTCTAGGAGCAGGGCAGCACTGCCAGGGCACTGAGGACTTGTAGCTGGCTTGCTGCCTGGGGGGTGACAGGTTAAACACCCCAGGTGGGATGCAGCTGTTTCGAAAGACAAACTGTCTGCACTACTCCCACTCCACCAGATGTCACAGGAATAAGGTCTGACCTGCTAACAGCACACCGTCCATGCACCCAGGACATGTGAACCATTTGCTCACAGTGCTACCAGTTGGAAACACTTTCCTTTGTTAATTTTTAGTGTTCCTTTAATTAAAATTACAAATAGTAAGTAGAGCATTCAGAGAATGTTTGCGTGAGTTATTTTAGTGAGGTTATATTAATGTTTAACTTTAATGTTCTGGGAAACTTAATTTAGTTTTCTGACTGAATGTTTTGGTAACCTAATCACAATAATCTTCAAACTGTTCGGGCACAATTTATTTATTTATTTTTTCTTTGCTGAGGAAGTCCATTAGAGGCCTTTTGACCGAACACTCTTGCATTTCCAGCCACTGACAGATGCCTGACAGGTTTACAGGAGGCTATTAGAGGAACCCTGGGAAGGTACTATACAATCCCCTCAACACAAATACTTTATTTTTGGTGCAGGCAAAGAACACATTTCTGTGTAGGGTGTTTGAGGTGTGATATGGGTAACAATGCAGAAAGAAGGTAAAAATGCCAAAAGATAATAAGAAATGATCCTGCTGGTACTACTAATACTGCCCCACCACACCAGTGCGTGTGAAGCTGGTCCCTTTCACAAGTGTAGCTGCAACAAGGAGGCTCATTTGACTATTTACAGCACTTGCAGTGCCCTGACAAAGTCTTAGGCAAAGAAAATGCTTCAATGATCTTCATTCTGGCATAAAATTACCATATTATGTCTGTCAAAGTTTGTTAGCTTAGCCATTTCAAAACATATCCTAACTTTTGCACTGTCCTCTATATACCCATAATCACAACTGTTCGATCAGTACAATCAACATGCTTGCTTTACAAGTAAATTTATACCAACAGGAGACACTAATTATCAATGATAGCCAGGAATATGCACCATGAAGTAAATGTGGCAATGCAGGCATCTAGAAGAAACAGCAACCTTTTCCCGGAGCACATGCCTCAAACTCCCTTATTACCCTGCAGTCCGCACAGCCAATGCTGTTTAAATGCTGACAGGGCATCAGTCCATGAAGGGTCAGCTGGCATTTATTACCTTTCAGTTTTAAAGCCTTAAGTAGCTCAAAGTGACCTTCCTGACATGCATTAGGTGGTAACCATATGTAGAACAGTGTCTCCCAGACCAGTCTTTGGCAACCCCCAGATAGTCTCTCAGCTCCCAGCCCGATAGTCCATGTCTTTTGAGGTGGGAGGAAGCAAAAATGTAGACTATGTAGGGGTCGCCGAAGATTGTTATACATAGGGTTACCACCTAACCTATGAAAGGGAGGACACTTTCAGCTACTTCAGGTTGTACAAACCTGTGCTTGACTATAGTTCAGTTCTTCGTGTGATTTAACTGTTTTTTTCCTTGATTGAAAGACTCATCCAACTGTGTCACATTAACATTAGTGGCACATGTGTGATTATAGCAAACTGACCAATCAGCACACAGCAAAAACTCAGTGCTTAAGTGAAATCCAAGTCCTTTTAATTGAAATAGTAGTTTACAAATCCTTTTCTGGCCCAAAATGTCTTTTCTGACGTGGATTAGGTGGTAACCCCACTAGCAGCTAATGACTTAGCTTAGAAGCCAGTATTTCAGGCCTGAGCCTAAACTCTGAAAAGGTCTCTTTGCTCTTTAATAGGAGAGTCTTCTGTGTAAGTACTTATGGGGTCTTTTGTAAACTATGCCTTTGGTGAAACTGTGTCACACAAATATAAATGGCTTGATGCTTGATATGTCAAAGAAAGAAATTGTGATGCCACGAGCAAGGATTTATAAATGGCAAATAAGCGATTTAGCAGCCATGATGTCTGGGAGCTAGAATAAGCCAAACGTACCGACAGATCAAATCCCCTAACCGGGTTATTTAAGGCTAGTCTCCCCTAGCCAGTCTTCACCTGTCCATGTACTTCCGAAGCTAACAAGTCAGAGAATGAAATAGACAGTTGCATCCTATGGTAGCTCTATGTCGAAGCGGTTCCTGGAACTCATCCAGGGAAGGTCCATTAGTCCATGCTTGATTTTACTGTGACTCAGTACTTGATATTTTAAAGAGTACTCAACTATAATAATAATTAATATTATAATCTGGGCTCATGTACACTCACTTGCAAAATTTTCCATGTCAAGTACTTGGATGTTTAATAAAGCCCAACTGTGTTTAGGAGTTTTTGGTCACTTGTCTCTTGGAGCATCTCCTGTCCTTCTCCTCCAAATGACAGCATGTCCTCCCATTGTCACCTGGTGACCCCACTTCACACAAAAAAAATTCCATGTTTGTAATTTACGGTTCACATTCAGCAAGCAAATAGTGCCACTGAAAACATCTTGTTTTTGGATCTGACAAGGAGATAATGGAATGTGCTGGAAGCCTCATGGCTTTAGAAAATGGAGGAGGCATGCTGTCCCATGGTCCATCAGTGAGCACTGTTAATACTCTGGAGTTCCTGAGGGCAAAGGTCAACAATATGAAGGTGCATTGTGGGAAAGTGCCAACCACTGCAAGTACTGCAAGGACCTGTCTGATGACTCCCGCAGGACATATGAGGACACCACCGTATCAGAGCATATATGAGGACACCACCGTATCAGCCACATATGTGGACCGTATCAGCACACATATGAGGACACCACCGTATCAGCACACATATGAGGACACCACCGTATCAGAGCATATATGAGGACACCACCGTATCAGC
>JAODUD010000039.1:7319748-7343152 GCA_026784285.1 Stomatorhinus walkeri | reverse complement strand
ATCCTATGTGTATAGTATGTTGTACCATATATCCTATGTGTGTAGTAGGCTATACCATATATCCTATGTGTGTAGTAGGCTATACCATCTAGGTTTGTGTAAGTAGGCTCCAGGATGTTCTCATAAAGGTGAAATTGCCTTACAGCATACTCAGAACGCATCCCTGTCCTTAAATGGAACATGACTGTATTGATTCAGGTGAAACGGCACTGCATATACAGTATTTCTGCCTTGAAAAGACTGCAGATTTATCATATGTTCTTATGTTCTTATATCATTTCTGCTTTTACTAAATGTTAGTGTTATTTTGGTTTTTATGTGGTATGATATTTTTTTGGTTTGGAGGTAACTACTAGTCCAAATGGAATGGAGCCGTGTGAGGTATTTTAGGTTAGGAACACTCAAAAATTTTTCCCATTAAAAGTCAATGATAATTGCTTTTTCGCTTTACGTCATTCCGGCTTACGAAGGGCTCCATAGGAATGCTTTCAGATAGTGGGGGAAGCCTGCATATTTTATTTCCATCCATCCATAATCCATCCACTTATTGGGTCGGGGGGGGCCTAGAGTCAAGCCTTGAGGGCGCAGGGCACTCGGCAGGGGACACCATACTTCAGCTGCATGCTCGGTTAGTGTTGACATAACTAGAAGATGAAGTGTGTAAGAACATCAGATTTCAGACTTAATTTGCGGCAGCCTGTTAACGAATATCTAGCAACTTGTCTGGCACCTGTTCAGAGCTGACGATCGCTTCTGAGGGTCGTATAACATGCCGCCCCTGGCTGCGTTTCACAGGCCTGAGTTAATAAACAGGATTTATGATTTTTTAAATGTTCTCCCCAGACTGGTCTGTAGTTGTCTTCCAGGCCTGATCGCATCTGTACTGGATTCATGTGACCAGGAACGCGATTGAGCCCAGCTTCCTGCTCACCATTCTCCCTGGAAGATTTCATGCTGAAGGCAGCTATTGGATTCTCCACAGAAAGGAGTAACCTGATAGACAGAGACCCGCATGAATGACCGCTCACTGCTGTGGTGTCTTTGAGCCGGCCATCATTTAAAGGGAACCAAGGTATCTACATTTATGTATTTAGCAGACACTGGGTCAGACGGTACTGGGGGCCATTGGGGTTTAAGATCTTTGAATAAGGACCCAATGATAAAGTCATCCAAACCAGCGACCTTCCAATGACAGGAAAAGTGTCCTCACCCATTGAGCCACATACTGCACCCCCCCAATTATTTAATTATTTTCCTCTCTTGTCTGGTAACATTTTGAGTTGGATAAACCCTGGTATTAGGGTTGGCAGAGTTCACACATTCACCCCCACTTCTGTGACCACCATGCCTCCATGGTTATGGAGTCTCATGTTCTCCTTCTGTCATCGTGGAGTCCCCCCCACCACCACCACCACAGTCTATAAACTAAAGCTAATATGATTTGGAGTTGCTGAATTGTGTGTGTCTGCCTTGTGCTCATAGCTCATGGGATGGGCTCCAGACCCCCTGCAACTCTGCACAGGACAAGAAGGCATGGATTATATCTAGGTTTACATCTGATTTAGGCTGGCATTATAAAGTTGCACTTTTTGCTGGTGTCACTAGACGTCTTTGATCTGGCCGTTGATGAGATGAAACCAAGACCATCATCCCAGACAGAAGGAGATAAGGGAAGGCTGGGTAGACTTAGCTAATTGTGGGCATTTTGTATGTAAACACAATACAGATGTCAAGTACACATTTAATTCTTCTTTCCCCAGTCCTGCATTCAAACGTTTTACCCACACACTCCATTACACCCCATTAAATTAAAAGCTTTAAGCAGCGGCCCTCTGATCTGTAGCTTGTGTTGCACTTAACATGGGAACGTCTCCTGCGGACAATGTTCCACGCAGAAATGACACACATACAGGTACAGATACATGTGATCACAGGTGGAAAGTTCAGGTTCAGAAAGTACAAATCCAGACCAAGATTTTGTTTCAACCAACCACTTAAGTATAAACAGAGTTGATTGGCAGAGGCAAATGTTTCTGAACCAGAACTTTCCACCCCATAATATATTAATCTGGTGAATGTAGACAACAAATGAACAAACAAATGCATAGAATGTGAATTGAAGAGCCCCATCAAGACACCTAACAATGAAAGCAGCTCAGGTTGTAGGATAACTCACCAGCATGTCAATTGAACCAGCCACCATCTCTTGACAGGTCTTCCTGGTGCTGCCCTTTATATGATCTTCTGCAGGTTACACGACTGTTGGCTACCTCTGAACCCAAAGGAAGTCAAAGAAATAGATGCAACAGAGAAATGACAGACAAACAAAACTGTTTTCTCTGTCCAGCTAAGTGCAAAAAAGCTTCAAGCAACATCAATATTCAGAGACAGACCTGGAAACACAAGCTCACCCCAACTCCAGAATGGTCTGCAAAGCATCACATTTGAGAGACGTTTTAGCAACCCTTGTCACAGAATTCTTTGATGAACAGCTTTGTAAATGATGAATAGGTCTTACTTCAGCTGAAATTTCTGGACAACCCTTGCAGACTTGCTCTAGTGTACAGAGGGGCATACTTTCATTGTTTAAAACAACTTGCTGGGATTTTTTTGAACACGACTGAACAGCTACCATGGACAATCATCAGGAGACTTTTTTTCTGGTGAGCTTGTCAAAAACACAGAGCTAACAGCAACAGCAATTATAGGGATCTGCAATACTTGTGCTCAGCTTGCACTGGCTCGTGCCGTGGCTCCCACACCTTCAAGTAGTAATAGAGAAAAAAATACCCTATAAAACCTACTAGCTATTTTAGAAATGGGGAGTAATATTAGTAAAAAAATACTTCAAACATGAAAGTAGGGGTGATTTCTCATATAGCTGCACACTATAACGTTCTGCTGTCCAGCAGCGTGCCACCCTTCACTCACTAGCAAACCTTTAGATGGGAATACCTCTCCCCAGGGCTGGATATGAGTGACTCCACACACTGACATATCACAGATGGCTGACACTCCTCCACCTTAATTGCTTCCATCCATATCCACCATCCTTAATGCACCTCAAACTCAACATGAAGATGATGGCAAACCTCCACAGACAGACGCCCCACGATCCAGTGGGATACCAGCCGATTTCAGACAACAGCCTGCATTAGATGTTCTCTTAGATGATGGTCAGGCACCAGGAACAGGGAAGGACGCGTCGGAGCTCAGCTTCAAAGACCGGCAGTTTCACACTCTGCGTATGTGTGGGCGTGCATAAAGATAACTTCCACTGCATTGAAGTGAGAGTCAACAGAAAGTCCTGAAGAGGAAAGGCGAACGTGTGTGAGTTTGCCCAGTTTTGCGTAATTAAAATGTAGCCGTCTCTCCCAAATGGAAAACAGTCGGCAGGCAGAAGTTCCCCGCACCTACTCTGTGGCAGCAGCATAAAATATATTCAGAAGCTTTTAGGAGCTTGAGGCTAAGTGCCAGTGTGACAGAGAGTAGGTACGAGGAAGTTTGGGGGATTATGTTAATGAGCAGAGAGCAGAGGATGATGGGTAGAACTCATTATGCTGAGCACCTCTGAGAGCCCTGGTGGGGACTGTATAGTCATCTCCTATACAGTGCCATATTCCAGCAAGCCCCCATGTGACAACGGTCTCAATTCCTCTAAGTTCTTTCCAATTTTTCCCAAAGTTTGCCTGACTACACTATTAATATAAATACTTAATATAGAAAATATTATTTTCAAAAAGCAATTAAAGAATCCTAAGACTTTTTGTACATTTGGAGAACAAGCCTGGTATTTCTCTTCACAGATCATGTTATAAAGCTGGCATGAACATAGATAATGGCTGCAAAAATAAAATATTTGGCAGGTTTTTATTGGTTATTTGATACAACTAGTTAGTGGTGGACTCAGCTAGCTGCAGTCCATGGATTTTGCTGAATCATTAGAATTTAATAGACTAGAAAAATCAAGCAACACTTGGACACGTGATCTGTTTACTCTGGCAGTGCTTGACCACTTGCTTGCTGCAAAACTTGAACTTGGGCGCCCAGAACAAGACGCTGTTTGGAGTAGCTGTCCACGTGTCGGCCACAGGTGCAGGACCAGTGTTCAGGTGCTTGCTTGACCAGAGCTGGTGTCACCCATCTAACAGCTCTAAATCAAGGAACACATAAGCTGAAGACAGCAGCAAGGTCCCTGCTTAGATGTGGTCTCACAACATGACCATCACCATACAATTACCTGCAGCATAGCACTTTTCGTAGGGGCTGGTGGACCCAGAGCTATTTTGAAGCCACAGTTACTGTGACCATTTGGGACTGGTTGGCTGTTTCAAGGCCTCCCACTGCCCCTGGCCCCATTTAATAATCCCCAGACAGGAAGAAAGCGTAAATAGCACTGAATCTCCAGCCTCCACGGTGCTCTTTTTGTCGATACAAATTTCTGCCCTTTTCTCCTTTTTTGGAGGCGGCGTTTCCACAACATCCGCGGTACGGAAACCTGAAAACTGCAGCTCGCACCGAGCCGAAGAGGCGAGTCAGCACAAGCCACCTGACACGATTTCACAGGAAGGTCTCTATCAAGATAGCGCTCAATGGCCCAAAACCACCGAAGAAGAGAAATCAGAGGAAGTCATCCTGGGCCTGGCCAATGCAGAAAATAAATTTAGCTTCCTTCAGCGGTGAGCTTTGCTGCGGCAGGTCTCCAATGGAAAAGAAACCTTGGGTTACTGCTCTTTTTACTTAGGTGTGCTGAGAGCCACGTCAGTAGCTGTGAATTATCGCTTTGTATTGTTCCCTGCTGCAGAAATGATTACCGAACATCAGGAATGGGGGGCCGTCCTTGCAGAAATACTCGTCTGCCATCACTCGTCGTGTTGTGAAGGTCACACGGCAAAGAGATAAGCTCCAATGAGACAGCCGCCTTCCTCCTAACCGAGGTTATACTAACCTACCAGAAGCCATACGCACATCAGCTAGAGGGTTTTGCTATTTTTGGCTATGATGGCTGCTTCAGTTCATCACATAGAGCCTTGTACATGTGACTGGATCTTGTTCTCCATTCTTCCTGTAAAGGATTATCAAACCCCATTATTTACTAAACCGACGTTCTACATTTTTGCATCACTAGATATTTGCATATTTCACAGTCATGAGCATTTCCCTTTAACCAGGGGGTAATTTTTAAGATCAAGGAAAGGGCTCCGGGGCATTTCCTTAGTGAAAACTCACTCCTAGGGGGTGGGACTGATAAAACCAGGTAAAGGAGTCAGGACCAGACTACAGCCTGTGCTACACCAGGTTGTTCTGCACCCAACTCAACAATAGTTCACTAGATTTGCTATTTGAGTAAAGATGATTTTCAAAGGGGAGGAATATTAGCAGGAATAAGGCCCTTTGAAGGGTGATGCCAAACTAGCTGGGATAATATTGCTGACCACCCCATAGCCCTTCTCACAGGAATGTCAGGATCCCTGACAGGAACTTAGATTCAGGTTATTAAACCAGCAGACTTGTGAAGCACACTAGTATTGCCAGGATTGTAGAAATTGCATCATGATTATAGTAACAGATATAACAATCACAGATCTCTTTTAAAGCCCCCAGAAATGGTGAATCTGGAACCTTCAGATGGTAGGTATGTTCCTGAAATTCCATGTCTCTTGCTCCCAATACCGTAGATAACCAGTGTTAATACACAAATAAGACAATCTGATCCATCAGTATTATAGTCGACAAACCATGCTCATATGTGGATTATTTTATTTGTTAAGATACACTTGCTCCATCTTTCACATCTACTAAAGAAACTGTGAGAGACTGAAGTCTGAAGATTAGGCTTTGCTTCTGCTTTTCAGTCCTTCGCCAATGTGGCCTCCAGCCAATGAGAGAACTGGGAGTGAGCTAGGAAACATCGCTCAGCTATCCAAGTCACCTGACTCGCCTTTGCCGGCCCACAAACTCAGGCTGACACCTCTGTCAAATAAGACTCGTTGCCACTTGGCATCTTGCAGAACGTCCAGGATAAATACTGTATCATCTTTAAAAAAACGTAACCCTTTGTCATAAAAAAGCTTTCAGAAATGACCCATGCTTATACCCAATTAGAGTAAGACTTGGAGAAAATTAATTTTGCTGGCATTAAATGATGTGTTGGGGATGTATCCAAATATGCCCAATTTCACCAGCCATATGGGAATTGTGTTGTGAGTCTGTAATTGAGTCAGTTGTTCTGGGAAAACAGAATTTCCTAAAGAGTTTTTAACAAGGACAACTCTTTGGGGATGAGCCCTTTTTGAAATGAATGTCCCACATTTTAATCTTCATTTTGTTAAAACATCAGGCAATTGCTGCTTATCTTGCAAAATGAAACCTGAACTCTACTGAAGACAAGTCAGTGTTGCTTTCCTCTGGTTCACTTATCTAAACCGACACCATGCAAAAGGAATCCAGCAGGTTAACGGGAGATATGTTTCACTGTCAAGAAATAAACAGTGTTCCCATAGCGACATAAATTCACTGTCACTGGGTTTCTGTGGCTGCAGTTACTTCTGAATGACAGAGATCTGGTTCCCTTGCTAGCAAATGGTAAAAATTCCAGCTCCCTTCAGTCAGCTGACTTCTGGAATAAAAGTAAAATTTAGCTCATGCTGTTGAAGCACATGGCCGGCAGGTTTTTCATAACAAGAGTGTGAAATGACATTTGTTCTTAGCTGATTCTACGTATGTGATCAAAAAAGTCATTTTAATACACCTCCAAGGCTGCAGTTATGATCTTTTTTAGTACTTGGAAAGTCAGGCAAAACTTTGTACCAGTTTAAATTTTATATCCATGCCCTTACCCAGGCACACTAAGCTTGGAGATGATGTTAGGGTTTAACATTCTTCTGAAGCGCAGCCTGCATCTGGCAGTAATGAGATAAAGATAAAGTTTGCAGGAAGGAATCTACGCCTGCCATCTTTATTTTGCCCTAGTTTCCCTCCTAAATTAGGGTTATGCACTCTTTTACTTCACTGCTTTTTTAAAAAACATTAAGGGATCTCAGGAATGCCAGAATGGCGACCTTAACTGTAGATCTCTGGAGATGAAAATATTTGTAATAAGAAATACATTGCAGTAACATTTTTCTGATTAAAAAAAAAAACTTCAAAAATATTTTAGTATGACATGCATGGTGGTATTCCTGACCTGGCAGTATCCACTCATTTCCTTCAGTTTAACACTACGTATCACACTGCACCGTTTATCTGTTATTTTCACAGCTAACCCTTGTGCATGGCTTACATCTTGCCATCTTCCAGTGCTGTGTGACGCTACCCCAAGGACAATCTTTTATTTTATACCAAAGCTTCATAAACCACCATCTTTGATTATTTACATAGACAGATATATCAGCGTCACGACTGTGGAAAAGTCAAATTTATAACTGAATGACTGTCAGCCTCAGAGTCAGAGTCATTGGTGTTCATTTACATAATTTTGCATCTTGCATTGGGCACCTGAGTATTCATGTAGCTACCCAATAGCAAAATACCAGCTAAAAAATTGCCACTAATGTTACATGTATCTTAAATAAAGTTATTCCATTGCAGAAACTACTCATAAATCAATGATTATATCACAACAGACTTACATGCTTCAATTAATGTTCACTTCTATTTAAAAATATATATATATCAAAAGATTTTTTACTGCATGCAATTTAAAATCCAAAGATATTGAACATTAAAGATCTCAGGCTTGGATCATTGAGTAGGAGGTTGTGTCGTTATGGTTACACCCAGCATAGCACCATTTGCACTGATTGTTCTGATTTCCATTGACAGACGTCACCATAGTAAAGCGTTACATCGTTTATGTAAGAAATAAAAGTTCCACTCAGTACTGGGGGAAAAAATACACTTGCACACATATTTTTAATTTTTTTCCCTTTTCTGGCAGGTTGGAAAAATGCAAGTAACTTGGAGTTTTTAGAATGTTTCTTTAATTGTCACCAAATCTGGTGACAAATGCAGTTAGCTGGCAGCTCTGGCGTGGGCCTGTGCCAGCTTCGCTTAGCTCTGCTCAGTTTGTTTCTGTATAAAGAGGGAACCAGCTCTACCATCTGTTTCCATGATAGATATAGAGTTACCAGATGGGGCACAGCGTCCTGTCTGCTGGCACTTTAAATCCCTGGCCAAAATGTCATGCTGAACGGATGACCTCACCAGAAACCTGATGTTCTTGAACCCCTGTTCGAATCAAAGCGGCCTCCACAACAGATGTAGGGGATTCTCCCCGTACAATATAACCACCAGGCCCATATTGGTTGCTTCTTTGCTTTTAAGCATGGTGTCCAATCTGATTATTTTACCATCAAACTACGCTCCTGAGTCTCTTTTCAACTTCAGCCAATAGTTTATAAGCACTTTTAAATGCTCATCTGAGCCGTGGCCTAAATCAGTGAATTAATGCCAGTATCACTAAGCTTTCCTTTGGCGCCACTTTAAACTGCCGACTTACAATCGAGCACACATCTGCTAGAAAATCCAGTCTTTCTAGGGGCATACAGTACATTACCAGCCAGCATTCATCAGTCTTTATAGTTTTTCTAAAAGGTACAAGTCAGCATATTGACTTGCTAAGAACCAGCAACTGCTTGACACTCTGAAAAACCTCTATAGTACACAAACTAATGTTAAGTACTCCAGAAATCTTATACAATGACAATTTTAGTGCATATGGCCTACAAAGTGTCAAATAAAGTTTTGCGAGCCAGTATATGGTATTCTGTTTGAGCATGAATTTTATAAAAATTGAACTTCTGTAAATCTCCTGAATTCCATTAAAAAATATTGATCACTGAGCTGATATCTTAGACTTCTCAAAGGATATCTGTCTGCCTCGAGATAAGTGAAATCTGAATCTCACTGCAGGAAATCAGATTTGGTATATAGGAATCTCACAGACTATCTGAACATGCTGTCACTTGGTTTCATTTTAATTTGACAGAAAGCAAGAAGGCCAATAGGCAAGAAGTATGGGGCAAACTCTTCTTTCAGGAGTGCAGTGCGTGTGTCTGTGACCTGGTGTGAGTCTTTGTGTGCTTCCGCTGTAGGAATTATCTTCATGATGAGAACTGAAAGCAGGGAAAGCCTAGATGTTCCAGCAGGGAAACATGGCTGACATTTAATTGAGGTTCCCTCTGCATCTGCCTAATCTGCGGACCTAGCCGAGGGAATCTATGTGTTTCCAGCACAGCTAAGCATTAATCACCCATGGTGACTATGTTTCCTTTCCCCAGGTTGCACTTCGAAGTCTAAATCTGAGAATTTTAAACGGGGTGCCTGACTTCTCCTGACATCACCACATCTTCAGGGAACATCTGTGACCCATCTTCATTTTAAAGTCATATTCAGACACGCATGATGCATTTCTGACTGCACAAACGGAAAATTTGATAGTGAGGCAGCTGGACCATGTAACTAATCCCATACTGAATGAGAGAAATCCAGGGGTATATCTTATCACAAACAAGCCTGATCACCAAAACAAACTGACCAGTTCTGCAGTAAACTAGCCTGTTCAATTGCCCTTAAGGAAGGAATCAGTTTCAGTTGGTGAAAACTATGGTGAGATGTTTAAAGGACAGACAGTAAACAAAGTTTTTAGAATCTCTGTCCTGAGGCTCATGTGGTGTGGTTACTCAGTTCAGATGCTAAGCTTGAATCAGTAGGAGTGCGGTTGGGGATGATGAGCCTTAATACTAAGAACTGCATTGATCAAGATGGAGCATCTTTGTTGATGCCATTCAGCCACAGTCTGGGTTGAAGGAGAAAAACTTCATTAACTCCCTTGATCAAAGACCACAATGGGCACATATTGGAACTTTTCACAAGAGCTGGGGAGAGTACATGTGTAGTGGATTCCCAGTGCAAGCTGCCTGCCTGCGCTTATTTGTGTTTGCCAACAGAGACGGCGCGAGCTTTGCCAGGCGCTGTCGTGGTGGCCATCGATGATTTCTCTGGTAGATACATTCGGCGGGCAAAACTTGTGGTTTTCATGTGCCACAGACACTGGTAGCCACATGCGGGGTCCACCTTGCATGCACCTAGACAGAAGGCCTTGACCCTGTATGCACATACATCACGACACCTTGAACGCAGCCAGCTGGAACGCGGTCTGGCAGCGATGTAACTGGCTGTGTACTGAGCAAAGCTGAATTTCTACTGACTCCGTCGGCTCAGTGAAACCAATGGGATTAGGCTCCGGGCAAAAGCACGAGCCGACGGCAATGCGAGCAAACAGAATTCTGGCTCGGGGCTCCTTTGGCGTTTATCAGATCCATGAAACTAGGACTGCATTATTGCTGCACCATACATAGGGTATCTCTTTACTACCTTTGACAGCAGCCATCAGCAGCTCGTCCCACCGGGGCCTAGGGATGCTAGCCTGAGTCAATTTTTCCCAGCATGGATCACAGTCAAATCACAAACAAAAAGAATTGTGCAAATAACTGTGAGATTAATACCATGTAAGTCTAGGCTTGAAATGCAACCATTTTGTGGGCTAATTATTGAATTCAGATTCATAGATTTACATTCCATAATTAAATTGTCTCCTTTGTGTTGATTCTCCCATTCAAAGGAATCCCATTTTGCTTCACACCAATGAGCAAACAAAAATATTAATCAATGCTGAGGCTTTCTCTCTCACACTCGGTTGTGTCTCACCACGAAAACATACAGTGGGTCAGTCATCTTCAGCGATGCACCTGCTTTCATGGAGAACCTATAAAAGTAAAACTGAAGGCCTTTAACAAGCTGAAATGCTTCAGGGCCACCAGACAAATGGCTGACCCTGTACTTGAACCCCAGGCTTCAGTCACACCTGGAGATATATGTGCGTGTCTCAAAGGAAAGCATGATAGGATGTGTAAATGCTACAGTGTAGCTATCCTCATATTTCTGCAAATATCAAATAAAGGATTGGTTCCTTTTTATTAAATTTCATTTCATTGCTGTGGCATGTTTTATAAACTGGATTGTAAAATCAAGGATGGAGTTCCTAAGGCAAAAAGTCAGAGATGACCAAGTTTATTTTGCTTGGCTGCCTTAGGTCTGCAAAATGATTCCCATACGTAAAAATATCTACCCCTTTTGATCTAACAAGAAAAACAAATATGAGTAACCCTATTATGGAATAGGAATTATTGCTAAATATCAACAAATTGCTGAATATTCTCAAATACAGTGGTACTTTAGAAATCATACTTTATCCATTCAGAACTCAGGTTTGAATCCTAAAAAGTTCAAGTTCTGATCGAATTTTCCCCATAAGAAATTATGGAAAACGAATTAATTGGTTCCCAGCCCCCCAAAAAATTACACCTAAATATGTTTTTTTTTTAGCATTGAAACACAAAATGAACAGGATAAAACAAGAATCGCATATATTAAACATATCTAAGAACATTTATCAAAACAGTAATTTGTAAAGTAAGAAAATAAATGTATCCAAACAATGTGTAAAGTAAAAAAAAATTAGCAGTCTTAATTTTTCGCAAACACCGCGCCAACACTGTATGCCGTGCATAAAATTTTTTTCTTAACGGCTTCCAAAAAGATAAAGAATGAACCCCAACAGTACCCCAAGCCATGCCCCAAGACTGTGCCAACACTAGACTATGCCATGCAGTCCATTGTTTATTTTATTATTACTTTGTATTCATTAATTTGTTCATAAATCACAAAATTTTAGGTTGTAACATTTATACAACTATTGCGTAACTTTTTGGTGAGCAATGGCTACCAAAATGATATAAAGTACAGTGTATTACCTGACATTTTCAATAAAAAAGCACTATCACCCAACAATCGATGCTATCACAGCAAATGCGAGGCTGAGACTGAAGCGTTACCCTTTGTTTCCGCTGAGATACGCGCCGCGTACAAGTTATCTTAGGTCGGTGTTCGCGGTTTGACTTCTGAAATTCAGATCGAGTTCTAGGTCTTTTTTTAAAACTGGTTGGTTCGAATTTTAAGAAATTCAAGTTCTAATGAGTTCGAGTACTGAGGTATCACTGTATAGGAAAATAAACTGTAACCAGCCCTTCAGTTACAGTGAAATTTGTACAGTAGTAGGGTGGAAATTCCATTGTTGCTGGTGTGAAGAAATCCTTATTCTACAAATTAATAATAGATGTAACAAAATAAATAAAATAAACATGAATATGAGTGTTAAGCATTTGAGTAGAGGATTTTGTGTTTTCCATTAAATCAACAGTTAAACCACAGCTATCATCTTTAAATGTTATGAGTTGTAACCACTCGCCTGAATGTTGCGGTACATATAGAATATCTCCAGGAATGCCTCTGTTCCTTTGTCGTAGCCCCGTTAGCTGAACACCCTCACTTTCACAGCAGCGAATCAGGGGTCATTGCTGGGCTAATGCTCTAAGATGCCAGCCCCTCATTTCTCTGGAAAAAAAAGAGAAGCATCCGAAGCTACAAGCCCTGGGAGATGTGGTGGATCCTGTTCACAGACTCACAGCCGTCCTTTCGGCAGACATGGGAACATTTGGCAAAAACGTTTCTATTGTGTTTGTGCCGGTCAACTGCCAACAGTAAAAACAAGGATCATTTCAGCTAGAAGGAAACGTGTAAGAGAAGCTTAAGCAAGGGAAGTTTGCAGATCAGAACATACAAACCTCAGTTAACATTTTACACATCTAAGAACTCAAATCTCTGAAACAATTTTGGAAAGGCAACTTCTTTGCACAGATGATGGGCATCTGCACACAGACAGGAAAGTGTTTGACTTACGATAAAAAAAAATGCTGCCACAGCACTATTAGTACATAGTACATGTGTAGATATACAAAAGAAATCAGCTCTGTATGTAAAAATGCACGTTCCTAAACGTATGCAAATGTTGATGATAGCTTGCTTTGGGAGAACGAACCATTAAAACTTAAAAGCTACAGAAAGGTCCAGTCTGAAATGTCTACTAATATTTATCACATGACACAATGAGTCCAATAAAAAGTACTCTCCCTGTATTCTTTGTGCTTATATATCCCAGAGCAGGTAAGGTGTTACCAGGACAATGGTGACTGTAGAAATCACATGACCCACTGGGCATGACTAACCAGCCCCAAAGAGTGATGGGTATAGTGTTTTTGTCAGTGGTAATTATGGCCCAGGGTTATGTGCACGAATATGCACAGGCGGCGCAGAGGACAGCCTCATACCTGGAGCCTCTGCTTTGCCCTCCCCCACGCACCTGTTCACATGGCACGGGAGAAGGAATGAAAACGGAGGGCAAATCCAAAATATCTTGGAACTGAGGTCATGAGTCTATTGGCTGCCATCGTGCATTAGTTATGTGAAGCTTGCCCACTTTGCAGGCTGCCTTTATAAAAGCTCACTTCCCTGACTTGTTCAAACTGCAGATATACACGCTGTGGGGGGGCCGAGAGTCGCCTCCCTCGGGTGTTACATAACAGCCAAGTTCCCCATATTTCGAGATGGAGTCTAATCTTGCCAGCTTTGGTGGGATTTCAACTGACACATACGCATCGTCCCTCTCGTAACCCCCCCCCCCCTTCTGAAACACACCCACCCATTAGAGCTACAGAGGATCAATGATGTCAGTGTGGTCAGAATTGACCCCCACGAGTTCACAGACCAACCCTCAGTCATGCACTTCTCTCTCACACAGAAACTTGATATTCAATGAGAACCAACCTATTATATAAATATGAGAAAAACATATTTCTACTTCTGCTGCAGACCTTTCTTATACTTGCTTGATATTTTCTTCGCTAATTATCATCACCAACAAGTAACACAGCTTCAGCTACCTCTGCTAGCCTGACGCCAGAAGGTTTTTGTTGCGTAGCTTCTGCTGCAGTACTGCTGGCACCTGCACCTGGGCATTAACTGGAAGCTCAGCCTAGCCACATCTCCACCGTGTCCCCGGGATCCGAAGCTCCCTCTCAGGTGCTGATCTCAGAGGCCCCCGCGGTGTGAGGGGGCGGGTGGCCCGGTGCGAGGAATGCGGCCGTGCAGATGTTGGCCAAATGCTTTCATTAAGCTGATCTTCTTGGGAAGAGGTGTTTCCACTGCAAAGCTCACTGCTGGACCCATGTGGGATTCAGGTGTCTGCTTGACATAAAGCCAGCCAGCAGATGCGTGTGGGAATCAGTCCCCATGTCAATAGGGTTTGTGACATCCCAAGAGACAAAGAGGAGGAGAGGCACGAACAAGAATGAGAAATGGTGTTTCCATTTATTAAACTTATCATTATTTACTTCATAACTGTCACCTTTCTGAACAACTAATCTCTCCTGTTACTTTGACATCTTTTATTGCCTCCTCTATCTTATGAACTGCTCCCAAGGAGCAGGGAAATGCAAGCCCTCGGACTGCCACACGCCTGACATCACTGCGAGGCTGAGCACCGTGAGGCAGCCTGACATCACCGCAAGGCTGAGCACCGTGAGGCAGCCTGACATCACCTTGTGGCAACCTGACATCACCGCAAGGCTGAGCACCGTGAGGCAGCCTGACATCACCTTGTGGCAACCTGACATCACCGCGAGGCAGCCTGACATCACCGCAAGGCTGAGCACCGTGAGGCAGCCTGACATCACCGCAAGGCTGAGCACAGTGAAGCAGACTGACATCACCGTGTGGCAACCTGACATCACCGCGAGGCAGCCTGACATCACCGTCAGGCAGCCTGACATCACCACGAGGTTAAGCACCGCGAGGCAGCTTTGACATGACCATGAGGCACAGCACCGCAAGGCAGTCTGACATCATCGCGAGGCAGCCCATGTCGTCCAGCACCGGGAATAAAGCCCAGTGCAGAGCTGTACCTTAAGTGCATCACACCTATAAGATCCATCAGATCCAAGACCGAGCTGAGCTCGACTGTGCCCAGCATAACACCTCCACCAGCGACAGCACGAGCCCGCAAATGGGTCGCCCAGGCCTGCAGGTGGACCCAAGGCACGTACATTCAATTCGCTAATGTTCAGTGACCTACAGAAATGCGGAGAGCCTTTCAGGCTGCGCTGTAACTACTGCGATTATGGGTATTCAATAGGCATGGAGGATGAGGTGCCCTGATAAGATAAAGCCTGTTTTAATGCATTTTATTTATAGGAATGAGCAGTGAGCCAGCATGGAGGCATCATCAGCACTCCGAATGATTAAATCTGCAGCCAGTAAGTTCAAAGGAATCTCAGTTGAGCTGCTGGCGGCCAGCTCACCCATGTGCCATCTCTATACTTTCCATATGGGAGCAGATGGTCTTCCCAATCATTAACAAGCTATTGGCAGGCACAATCCTACCTGCATCTGACAAATCCAAGCCCGTCACTTTATTTTTAATTCATTTCGCCACGGTGCCAAAAAACAAAATGACTTCACCTTGCTCTCCAATAACATTTATTTGCAAATGTGGATGGAAGCAAAGCACAGCTCATCTACACCAGGAGCGCTCGGTCGCACTGAGACCAAATGGACAGCTTTTACTTGATTGGTTTCTTGCTGCTTTCACCCATAACAACTTGCTTTTTGTTACATATTACCAGCTGGTTGTTTAACTGGAGTGATTCAGGTTAAGCACCTTATGATAGTCCGCTACCTTCACATGAAAAGTCTGTCTCCATAAAAATGCCCTACCTAACTTACCTAGTACCGAGTAGCACCCACTTTCGCCTCAAAAACCACTTCAAGGGTGGATGAGTTGTGCTTTCAGATACTTTTCTGCACACCACTGTTGTACCCGGCTGTTATTTTGGTACTTGTGGCCTTCCTGTTACCTTTAACAAATCTAGTCAACCTCCTCTAACTTCCCTCTTTAGGCCCACAGAAATGGCTCCGTGTTTTTGCTTTGTGCACCATAGTCTAACTATAGGTTCTAGTGCATGAAAATCCCACAGGGGTGGCTGTTTCTGAGATGCAGGAAGCACCATTTCTGATAGCTACAATCACACCACATTCAAGTTCATTTAGATCACATTTTTAAGGCACCACAACACTTATCCGACAGTAAGTGAACCTCTTATCTCTGTGTGCTATATGTATTCCGTTGCAGCCCAACGATTCACTGTTTGCCTTAATGACCAGGTTTACCTAATAAAGTGGCTGTTGAGTATACAGTGGCCAACAAGACTTAACACTTAAAAGGCTCTAAAACAGTGTTTCTCAAGCCAGTCCTCTGGGACCCGCAAACAGCCCACATTTTTACTCACTCCCAGTTCCATGGAAGTTGGGAGAGAGCAATAATGTGGACCATCTGGGGATCCCTGAGGACTGGTTTGAGAAACACTGCTCTAAAAAATCTAAGAAATAGATCCCTGCAGGGTCTAGAAAGAAATTCTTAATTTATCCTCACTCATCTCAGGTACCTCAAGACATCTTAAAATTCTTATAAGATGTTAACTGATTATTTCTGATGTTCATTGATCATATATCTTATTCTAAAGTTTATTAATAGTAATATGAATCTTATATGGTGAGCAGCGTGTGACTCAGTTGACTAAGCCTGTATGCTTGTAATCACAAGATCGCCGGTTCAGCCTCAGCATGTCTGTGGGTCCTTAAGCAAGATCCTGAACCCCAGCTCCCTGGGCGCCCCAACAGGTGGCTGCCCTTTTGCAGACAGCTTGCTCTACAAGCAAGTTGAGGGAGGCGTAAAAAGAATTTCCCCACGGGGACAATAAAGGATGGATTATTATATTTATCATGTGAAACTTAAGTCACATAAGTTATGAAATCTGTTTTTAATGCTGTTAGAGAAAAAAGTAGAAGAAGAAAATGTAGGCCTTTATAAGTAAAATCCTGTATTCCCCCTGATAAATAAATGTGTTTAAGACAGTTACAACTATCAGTGCCTGAAGTGAGTAAGGCCAGTGCAAGTTTAAGGAGAAGGTTTGTCAGGAGTCGACAGGCCATCAGAACCTGGGGGGTTAACTCATACCCAGCCTGGCAGTTCTGAAGACTTTGCAAACCATCAGCTCATCGTCTGATATTTAGGACAGCTGTTACGAATGTGCAGCCTTTCTTTCATTCCGTAGGCTATTCTCACACGCTGCCATGCCGCAAATGAGTTCTCGGTTGATCGATCCATGAAGAGTATGGAGGGAGACTGTGTGACTGCAGGCACTTGAAAGCACCCAAACACAGGAAGTAACGGGAACGCTGAGGCAGAGGTGCCCCCCCCACTCCGCAGTGGCGGCAAACAGTGTCCACGTCTCGAACCCTCGTTATCATAGTGGGCAAAGAAATGATTCACTGAAGATAAGAGAGAGAGAGAAGCACAGTGTTTGGACATCTTCCCTAAGCCTTATCCTGGTGTGTAATCTAGGGTGAGGACGAGGTGGGGGACTGTGTCATTAGCCTTTGGGCGACCTTGGCAGCAGATAATCTGTGCTAAGTCTCCCGCTTGCTTGGGGTCAGCGCTGCAGGTCAGCTCCATGGCAGTGTTGTGTCACACACCTCTCAGACAGGCAGCTGAGCTCACTGACTCAGCCTTAGGGATGTCGTCTGAACGTGATGGTGGGACTGAGCGGCGTCTGTCCGGAGTTCAAATTTATTATTTTCTGCTCTGGAGTTTATTGCCTTGGTCACCAAACCATTTCATTTACCACAGCACTACGATGTTTCAATCCAGTGTACACACAGGGGCACCCTTAGATCGGATCACTCGGGGCTATAGCGCCAAGTATTTGAGCCGCGATGCCCGTCTTCCTTCAAAAACAAAAAAAGTTAAGCCCCAGGTAAGCTTGACTTAACCTCTGATCTTTTCCACAGCTAGAATCTCCTGTACACACATATATAATACTGTGGGAAAGTCTGAGGCTACCAATGAAAATCAAGTTTAAAATATTATTATTATGTTGGTGTAAAATTATATTTTTAAAAGTCTGTTAGATGTTAGCATTTCAAAACCTGTACTAAAGTCACCCCAGTATTTGCAACAGCCATCCATTTGTTGACTCAACCACTAGCACACCATGTTTGATTAATCAATACCTCATCAAGTTATTTGACTAATAAATTCAATTAATTGCATTAGCTGGCGGTGAAATTTAACAAATATTTGGAATAGTTGAGGTGCCCCTGGGGAGAGGTTTGGGAAATGAAGTGCTGTTCATCTAGCCATCCAACAAGATATCAGTAACTTTTTGGAGAACATAAGAAAGAAGTTCTTCTTATTTTTTATTGTCTTACTGTTCATTTGCTATATTCTAATTATAAATTGTGTTCTATTCTGAAGAAGTAAACACTTAATACCCAGATAAACAGCCTCAGACATTTTTCTTGATGGCCCGTGACTTTTGCATGTCTTGAATGTCCAGAGCTCTAATAATCAGCTCAGGGTCCAGCACCACATGACTCCCATCCAGAATATGGTTTTTTCAAAATCCAGAATCAGACCACTTTTCCAAATAAGGGTATTCCATTTTAGTGCTCTTAAAAGCATAGTTGAAGGGGGCTTGTTCTGTTTTTTTCCCCTGGTATTTCCCTTTCCTTTAGTGTATTATATGGTTTTCTGTGCATGTAAACGGCCTGCAGAATCTTATGGTCCAAAGTTCACGCCAAAGGGAGTAACTCTCACCGCAGAAACCAATCTTCTCTAATCTGCCTGAAACGCCTCATTGGAATTCCAGCCCTTACTTCCACAACATGGTGAGGTCCCCTCGTAACACTATTCGTACTGGCCGCCTACCTGCAAGGATCTATCTGCAGACTGCAAGACAGGGCGGAATGTGTAGGGCAAGCTGACCAATCAGAGCATGCTGGGCTCATTGCGGGTAGCGTTTAATCTCTAAGAGCTTTTCAGACAAAGAGTGAATAAAGATGCACAGTATGAGAAAAATAATATGTTTTTGGAACCTTGACGCATGTAAATCTATAGTAGTTGATCCCAAAAAACAAGATTATTAGCAGTGAAAATGAGTATAGTAGGGGGCCTTTAAACTTTCGTGGTTTAAAGAACTCATACTCTAAGCCTTTAAATGTGACATCCAACCACCAATTCATTTCAAGTAATCAATATTAAGGGTGTGATGATATTCTGAAGGAGGATACACCCTGAACTGGATGCCAGTTCATCACAGGGTACTCATAAGCTACCCATTCAGCCAGACAGCATGGGTGGAACCCAGAGAATCCAGGGAACTCCCACACAAATATGTCTCATATGACAGTTTTCATGTATCCAATTCAATGTCCCCCCCACAGTATTGACGGCTTTCCACTGGCATACAGGAACCGAGTCATACCTGACCCGTACCGCAAAGAGAGACTAGTTACAGTGCGGGTCCAGCTTTGTCTTCCACTGCCGAAGGGTAGGGTTGGTAAAGGTGTTGCCAGGTATGGAGAACGAGTGACACAAACCTGAAGAGGTGCTTATTTACCATTCACACGGTGTACATCGTGATTTACTAAGTGCTCATTTCTGATAGCAATATGCATCACTCAGTTCCACTATTCAATAGTACTTTTTAAAGTAGGTGGTTGGAAAGTTCAGAGTTATTGGGATTGCTTTGGGATTGCATCAATATGAATGATATATAGATTATACCCTATTCCCCTTCCGATGCAGTAATCCATGCAGTCATTCCATGCAGGAAAGGCTTAGGAAAGGTGTCCAAACACTCCACACGGAACACCAGTATCTCTGTGCGTTTCAACCAATCAAATGGCGGTGATGCAGCCAGCTCAGTTTAGTCACGCTTTCGGCCCTGATACTATGCCATGGTATGGCTCAAATAGTACAGCTCTTGGTATGTTTTAGCCTCTCTGTGTGTGCCAGAATAGGCGATTGTATGAAGCAGTTTTCACAGAAATAATTCCTAAATGTTGTGTCAAGTGGGCGCAATTCCTCCATAAAAAACACAAAACCTTTAACATTCAGAATTGAGTATCATACATTTCTCCGAAACTGAAAGCCCTCAATCACACCAGTGTCATTAGAAGACAGCGGAGCGAGATCTTGCAGTCAGAAATTAATAACGTAAGCCCCAGAGGTCAAATTATTTTAATGTAATTCATCAGGCCATGTGGACAAGAGCTAGTCACAATTCAGAAAGCAATTCTCTGCACAGTCAGTATAATGTAGAATTGATTCTTGGTTGTCTGTTGTCTGTTTCTGAGCATGTGGATTAGTATTCTTGAACAATTGCTTTGTTGGATATGCTTTCCTAGAGTCTACCAGAGTCTGCCCAGCTGGAAAAATCTGCTGAGAAGGTCCAAGGTGACATTTTGTCATGGTGCCCAGGATACCTAACTCCACCTCTGCCCCTACTGAGAGCCATATAGTAAAATGTCTCTTCTTCCGGTGACTTCCATGGCCATCCTCCATCCCGAGCGGATGGCTGTAGCCCCCAGGAAAGCCTTGCAGTCAGTAGGACCTCCAAAATCCTCACGGTCAGTAGGACCTCCAAAAGCCCTGTGGTCAGTAGGACCTCCAAAAGCCCTGTGGTCAGTAGGTCCTCCAAAAGCCTCATGGTCAGTAGGACCTCCAAAATCCTCGCGGTCAGTAGGACCTCCAAAAGCCCTGTGGTCAGTAGGACCTCCAAAAGCCCTGTGGTCAGTAGGACCTCCAAAAGCCTCGCAGTCAGTAGGACTTCCAAAATCCTCGTGGTCAGTAGGACCTCCAAAAGCCTCGCGGTCAGTAGGACTTCCAAAATCCTCGTGGTCAGTAGGACCTCCAAAAGCCTCGCGGTCAGTAGGACCTCCAAAAACCTTGTGGTCAGTAGGACCTCCAAAAGCCTCGCGGTCAGCAGGACCTCCAAAAACCTTGTGGTCAGTAGGACCTCCAAAAGCCTCGCGGTCAGTAGGACTTCCAAAATCCTCGTGGTCAGTAGGACCTCCAAAAGTCTCGCGGTCAGCAGGACCTCCAAAAACCTTGTGGTCAGTAGGACCTCCAAAAGCCTTGTGCAGAGTCTTTCTTGGTTCTTCGAGAGGCCACCCCTGCGCTCTGTTTACCTGGGTGCTTTTGATTATGTGAAACACCAAGCCGACCTCAGCACACAGAGACACAGAACATGCAGCAGCCTCCTCCGCAGGAGCCCCGTCAGCTGGGAGATGGCGCATGGGGACCTGTATGCTCTGTATACTCTTAGAATCAAAAAGTATATGCTTCATAGATATGTAGCCGGTAAAAGCAGAAGTACGCAGTGCGGTACTACTGTGTTTAACATTTACACTTAGGTTCATTTATTTGCCAGACACATTTGTCCAAAGCGACGGCTGAGTGAGCCAGATAGTGCATCTCAAACAGTGCTTGTCTGCCGAGGCCGCTGTTAGCTCCTATCTCACACTCTTACGGGTCATTTTTGGTTTTCTGTTGCCGTACAGCCAGAAAGGCGTGCCATCGAGCTCCGCCCACGTGACACCAGTGCTCCAGCTGCAGCTGTTGTCCACATGCTTTAGTCACATAAAGCACAACTGTTTATTTCTGTCTGTTTGCAGACACATTTATATATACATATACACCGTTGAGCTGTTGCTGTTAAATAAAGTCTTCAGGGCTGGTTAATATCCGGTGAGCGGTGAAGTCCTTCTGCAGGAGAGGGGTTTAGGACAGGCCGCATACAGCCGTCCACGGTCCCCCATCCTCTCTTCTCTCCCCAGACAGACAGCAGATGCTTCGTTGACTAATAGTCCAAAAAATAATCATTTGGCAATTGACAAGGACAGCAAGCATCAGTCGGGTCTTCAGAGACAAATGATCATATGAATACATATAATCTGTATGTCTGTGTGTGTGTGTGTGTGTGTGTGTGTGTGTATTCATAAATTCCATTTATTCAGGTCAAATTTGCAAAGAATCTACTGCAGGAGTACAAGAGCAACATAACGTAGGCTATCCCACCCACAGCAGCATACGCTCACATGCACCTCCAAGGCAAATTTCAAAAACAGACTCAATCGTTTTTTTGTTGTTGTTGAGACAAGACCGCCAATGAGATAAAGTCAGGCTTCCTCATCATATGTTACAGCACTGGGAACTAAAACGCACTCAGTCCTCATATAATCCAACAAAGAACTTTCGTTAAGTTTCCTAAACTCAGTACATCCGCAGATGTTTTTCTCAGAAACCTATCCCTAAGGCTGAGTTAGGTTTGGGATTTTGCTATTCAATCTAAGGATGCCAGTGGCATGTCTATGGAGCATGAGGGGAAGCTTTCAGGCGCACAGGAAGAAGCAGCCAGCTCCAGACACACGCTGGGGGACAACGAGACCCCCACACTCAGTCAGCAGGCACAGGGCTGAATTATGCGGCATGTTAGGCAGGAAAATGAAGGTCACATATACAAGAGAGCCATCAGAGAAACGCCCGTCACTCCCCTGTTATTACTGAGGTGGCTCCACACTCCACATCTCAGTGCTCTCAGTTTCAAGGTTATTTCTAGAGTACGTTTAAAATAAATGCGATAGGTTTAACCAAAGTGCTGAGCAGCAATAATAAAACTCCAATATAGCAGATACGTAACAAATAAAACAAAAGTGACAAAATAACAGGAATAAAATGACTGAGGACGTAACAAAATACCAATACGCACCTTAATCAAGTTACACCAAAACAGCACAAGTTAAGGTTAAGTGCTACTAAACACCAAGGAATAAACACAAGTTTTCAATCTAGATTGAAAGAGAGAAATCGAGGATGCAGACCAAATCAGAAATGGTAAAGCATTCCGTAGTATGGGCGCCATAACAGCACACGCACAGTCCCCACACGGTATTCAAAACTAATGTGGGGCTGTGTCATTTAAAGATTTAAACACAAAGAAAAATCAAAATTTAAAATGCACTCTAAACTTCACTGGCAGCCAGTGTAAAGAGGCTAAAATAGGCGTGATGTTCCCGTTTTGGCCGACGATGAGACCCCTGTGTTACTCACTTAAAAGGAATCTCTCAGGTAGAGCTTCTGAATCTGACCCCACCTCTGTCTAAGTGGGATCTGCAGATTTCCATTGTGAGTTTGTGCCCCCCCTGCACCCCCCCACAGCATAGAAAAAAAGCAGTCATCCCAAACAGCCCTTGGCAGGTGCATAAATTCCAATGAATGGGTCCTTCACCACAGTATTCTGACCACAAGCTTTTAATTATTTAGTGTTCTACACAGACTTTGGTTTTGCTCTATTCTGGAATCTGCAAGTGCTTTAGTACTGAGCGATATTACGTACAGACACACACACACTTTTGCACACCTGCTATTAGTGAGGTACCAGCAACCTCAGACCACCACTTAGGTGGGTAGCTAGGTGTTTTTAGGTAGGGAGGTGTTCCAGCATCCACAGGGGAGCCCAGTCAGCATTCTGCGACACCTCAGCCACCGCCAGACGTCAATATGGCTGCATCACGTCTGCGGTGGATGCAAAGGGGGGGGGGGGGG
>JAODUD010000039.1:7308719-7319648 GCA_026784285.1 Stomatorhinus walkeri | reverse complement strand
CCCCCGTCACTTTTTATTTGCGCAGCTCACACTGTGTCTGAGCCAGAATCATACCTGGAGTGCGGCTTGGCGGGTAAGGACAGTTTGTGTGTGATTGGAAGGTCACTGGTTTGAATCCCTGGGCTAGAAGGCTAAAGCCACCGTTAGCCACCAGGGGAGCCAGATAAACAGCTGACTCTGCACTTGGAGCCCAAGCTTCACTCTCACCTGTATATATGCAAGTGTATGTCTGAAAGGAGAGCATGATGGGATATAACAAGGTACCTGTACTTGTACAGATGGCAATTCAGCTGGTTTATTCTCATTCTTCTAAAAACTGTTTCCACCAAATTTCACTCATCACCTTAAGATAATTACATGAAAATAAAGACTTAGGTTAAAGACAAAGACAAAGGTTAAAGTCACACATGTAAGACTTGTGTCTTTCATCTGTGTCTCTCTCTCTTCACCTACGAATATCACATCAGTAAATAAACGAAAGTTTATTAGTTATACATATATAAAGAAACAACTAAAGTCTTTTAGGCCCTTGATTACAGACCCCCACCCCCCCAGGACAAAAGGGAAAATTCCCTCCCCCTGCTGCCAATTTGCAGAAAGAGTCAGAGTATGGATGGTGGCCACCCAGAGCATTCTCGCGGTTCCCCCTGGATTATTTCTCAAACTGTAATGCCACATGGAAGCATCCTGGTCATTAGGCAGCTTCACAGTAACACTCACAAGCAATAGGCTTTTGTGTCTTCATTCTGGTGAGGAGAGGCAGTCAAATGCTGTTTGATTCAAACTCAGAAGAGTGACAGCTGCAAGGGAAGGAACAGACGGCTTGGCAAGAGCAACGCTATAGTAAGAACATGGCTGCTATTGGGCAGACACAGCAGCAGGAACACTGTCGCTACAGTAGGACTCTCACCCTCTCGTTCTCCAACGACGTTTCATCCATCATAACTGCTTCTGTGGTACAGGGCCGTGGTGAGCCTGGAGGCTGTCCCAGGCAGCACAGGGCACACCCGAGATGGGACGCCAGTATGTCGCGGGGTACACTCAAACACAGGCAATCATACACTCTCAGTAATCCAGAGACACTGATCCAACTAACTCTATGCTTTGGACTGAGGGCGGACACCTGCGCAGGCCTCGAGACAACATGCTATCTAGATGCACACTGCAGGGGCAGGACTTGAACCTCCAACCACAGAGCTGTGAGACCACCCGAGGAGAAATCATAGCAGCCCAAAGACTTTGGTTCCAGCAAAAGTCTTTCTCACACTAAAAAGTCTAGATCAAGATGTTTTTTTTCCTCGTTCAGCACTCTCTGTCACCCAAAAAGTAAAATGCCAAAAGTCCAGAACTATCCAGGCTGGGTTTCTTGATAGCTCAAATCACAGGGGAGGACAGTGAGGTCTACATAGGCATGTCTGCACCTTCAGGATTAAGGTAGACGCCGGTGTCACACTAAAGCCCAATCTCAGGCCCAATCCTGAAGACTTTAAGTGACTCAGATGTGGGGCTGGACTTGTGCACCCAGAGGGCCTTTGACCTTTCACAATCCACTTAACTGTCTATTTGTTCTCAGCGTATCCATTTTAATGCCGGTCCTTGGCAAGCGGGCCCAAAACACCACAATTTGACACCGTAAGTCGGTTGCATCACTCTTTCCTGGTGGGAAGACTCTTAAAAACTAACTATTTGACTTTCAAGCCCACGGACATGTTAACTGTACTGAATCTAAATAAAACATGTCCGTCTTATCAATGGACAGCTAGCCAAGGTATGTGTCAAAGTGAGACCCGAATTCTGAATTTCATATTTCCTGAATTAGGTCAGGCTTTCTCCTCTATACCCATTCTTCACGTAGCACTAGAGGACAGCTGCAAGGAATGAGGATTTATGGTCCTGAACCTTTGTGCGCCCACCGTTATTTAAAAGCTGCGCCGTAATTGTCAACGTGATTGATTGGATGTGGCCTCTTTCAGACGGAAGAGAGAGCCTGCTTGGATAAGAAGGTCTAATTGTTTGTTTACGTCAAAGCATACCACTGTCTGCAAGCGAGGTCTTTCTGTGCCAGGCATGGGATTAAGTGCCTGTTAATACAGCACCATCCCTTAAAGGGCATCTCGGGTGGTTTTTTAAAAAAAAAATGTTACCAAGGGAAGTGTCAAGCAGTTTGCTCTAAGAAAGAAACGTGAAAACACAAAACACCATCAATGTACCTAATAGCTGCATTGTAGATACAACCAAATAATGTGATTTGTTTTATATTTTTTGATCTATATTTACCTCACTGTTCTCTCACTTTGTAGGAATAAATTGATGCTAAACATAAAGAAACTAACCAGAATATATAGTAATTTATTATCATACCCAGCCAGGTGACATAAACGTTCTAGCTAACTGCAGAAGCTGAAAATATTATTTAGACACAGCAAACTGCTTACCTAAGGGTGGGATGGTGGTGCAGTGGTTAGCACTGTTGCCTCACACCTCTGGGACCTGGGTTCGAGTCTCTGCCTGGGTTACATGTGTGTGGAGTTTGCATGTTCTCCCTGTGTCATCGTGGGGTTTCCTCCGGGCACTCTGGTTTCCCCCCACAGTCCAAAGACATGCTGAGGCTAATTGGAGTTGCTAAATTGCCTGTAGGTGTGCCTATGTGGGTGTGCCCTGCGATGGGCTGGCCCCCCGTCCAGGGTTGCCCACTGCCTCGTGCCCGTTGCTTCCGGGATGGGCTCTGGACCCCCCACGACCCAGTAGGATAAGTGGGTATAGAAGATGGATGGATGGAAATTGCATGCATGACAATTACAAGAGCAGGTTGAGGACAGGCTCAAAGAAGCTTCTCCCTCCACAGCCGGTGGTCTCTAACTGAGGCCTGTGCTGTGCTCTGCCTGATACAGCCACGAGCCTGGGGGAGAAGATCACCGTGTCCTGAAAGGTAGTGGCCCAAAGCAGAATCTGTTTCCCTAGAGCTTCAGTGTCAGTGACATCACCGTGCCATTCTGGGGCTATCTTACTGCTCCTGCAGTCACACTCAGATGTGGTCTAATAAAAGGAAGAGGAGTTTGATTTAAATTAATTGGTCTCTGTAGGGCTTGTACTAGCAGAGCTAGTTGTGACTCTAATGTTTGTGTTGGTCTCTTCATTCCAGAAATGCACAAGCAATGAGACAGTAGGACTGTCTTCACTCTGCACTGCAGCGCAAAGATATCTCAGAATGAAAGGCAAAATGCAACTCCCTAGACTAGAGTATCCATGTTTTAAAATGGTACTTCACCTTGATATCTGATGTTCCTTGAATTTTTACACTCCGTAAGAGAGGCATCGTACTCTAAACCGGACTTCAGGACAAACTAGGTTTAGCTAATGATTTAGGGTGAAGCAGTTCACCTTATTAATATTTCAACACTTCAAGACAGATTTCTGGAGGTGAAGGGAAACTGCAGAACTGAAACATACATTCATCCATGCTAAAACCTGACCTACATCACCCATGAAAGATGGATGAATGATGGTCAGACAGACATACAGAAAGACAGACTAGATTGACAGACAAATTGACACACAGACAGACAGACAGACAGATAGACAGACAGATAGATAGATAGATAGATAGATAGATAGATAGATAGATAGATAGATAGATAGATAGACATACTTTGGGTATGACTTCTTTAAAGGACACGGTGTCCTGCAAACTGCGTGCTGTGACTAGTTACGGACAGATAGCAGATGACGCTGAAAGTGGAGCGGCGCTCCAGAGAAAAGCTGATGCGGGGTGAATCGGCGGCGGCGCGGACATGCTGAGGTCGGCCTAACCAGCTCGCCTTCACTGTCACCTTTTCTGTTTCCTTATCAAAGCAAGGAAATCATTTTTGGTCCGAAAGCGCCGCTCCGTTAATGTGATTTTACAGTCCGCATTTGCTGAAGCGGGGGTTGCTATATAGATGTTCCACTTCAAAATGGATGTTTTATTCCTTTTTTATGCAGATGTAGCCTAGCCCTCACGAAAACTGCTGTCCAGAAAAATAAACGTGAACATTAAAATGACATTCGTATCAATTAAACTGAATATTTACTATAATTTTTTTAAATAAAATACTTTAATATAATACAAGATTGCACATTGTTTCGTGTAAATGTATTTATAAATTATAAATTTAGGTTAAATACTGTCTTTTTTCCCACCTTGAATTCTGTGCCTCGAACTGACATAATCCTTCATGGTTTCGCTCTGTCGCGGCCCTCCACCAAGGACATTACGCTATTATATTGGTAGGCTATAATAAAAAGCATTTGATTATTTTTGCCATTTTTTGTCATTCCATCAAAGTAAAATTAAAACTGCAAAAGCATTTTACTTTGTTTTAACTACGCCATTTGTTTAATTGTCAGCTCAATTTAGACTAATAAAGAACTAAGTTGCACCATGTTCCTTGTAACGTTTTGACAGTCACATCTGTTTCGAATACCTTACATGTCTTTGGGACTATTATTTATTAAGAATGGAATTCTTTGTTGTATGCATTACTGTGACCCATAACAATTGTAAAATCATAATCTCATAATGGTAGCCTAATTATGAGTACAACTTATACGCATGAGACATTTGCTGGGAGTGACAAGCCTTTTCATCCTCAAAATCCATAAAACACTGCAGAAACATAATAAAATGGCACTTCACGGATTTCCAGGAGTAGAGCAATGTTGATAGCTGGTACGAATAATGTTTATGTATGCGTTATTTCAGTATGTTTTACATTTAGATTAGATCTGTTTGATTTGTTAGTCGTTCATTCCCCAGTGTACTGTCATAATATTTGCATTATTCTGTAGAATGAGTTCTGTTGAAGATACTGAGCACAGGGAGCTGCAAGTACAAGTATGAACATCTTAACATTCCTGTCAGCCCAGGAAAGCTCTTTGACCAAAGGCTTTTTGTCATATTACGTTTTCGACTCGGCCACCTTCTCGTCTGCCATTTCACCATTTACGGAGTTACATGTGTAGGTTTATTTTTTGTTAATAAATGTTGCCTAAAAATTTCAAAAGTTTCCTTTTGCTCGAAAAAATTGCATAATATTACCAGTCTTTGTTAAATAAACCAGAAACTGATTTTAATATCCCTGGCTCTCAAATGAAAATACAGTGACAGTCACCTTATTCAAGTTATGTTTGACAAATGAAACTGGGAAGCATCGTTTTATTCATGCTGTATGGTTCCCTAATAAATGAAGTCGGCTAATTCATTGCGTACTTATTAAAGTATCAAACACAGGTGAGTTTCAAAACTACTGAAAAGATCAGGGGCTAAGTCAAGGGGGCTTGACTTTTTTTTTTGTTTTTGTTTTTGAAGGAAGATTGGCATTGGGGCTAAAATGCTCAGGGCTCGAATTAAAATACTCGGGTTATAGCCCCGAGTGAACGAACCGAACGACACGAATGTTCAAACGTATATGATTGTTATACTTAATTACGGCATTTACACACCGTCCTAAAGAATCCAGAGTAAACTTAACGTGAGCACAACTGAGACGTCTGAAGCGACATAACGGGTGCATAGGCAATGCTATAATATACGTTATTTCATGTCAAATTTACCGTACCGTTACTATTTAACTCTAAAAGCCAAAAGGTGTTTTGATATGATAAAGGAAAAAATCCTACATCATACGATTATCTATAATTATGAACATTCAGTTTCGAATGCATTGCAGAATGAAACGATGATATGATTTCATTTTTGAAGTTGTTAACCTGGTTGCCATTCATCACAATCTATAAAAAAAATTAACAAGGAAGCAAAAAGGTTCCAGGAAGGACCTTGCAACAAATCCCTAATGCCGTTTATCACAGGTAAAGCTTAATTCTTCAAATGACATAAACCTATCTGACTCCATGGTCCTGCGCGAACCTTATTGGTCAGGTATTCAGAAAATGTGGGCGGGCTTACGTATGTTGCATTGCGCCAGCCTGTGTCGTGGGTGGACGGCGTTGATCGACGTCACTCTGTGAACCAATCCGCATCGTCGTTAACCTTTCGCGACTAGCCCATATCGAGAATACTATAAAACTGTACTGACAGCGCTGTCTGTATACTTTGCGAGTGACAAGGAAGAGCGAGCTACGGTCGCGGTACAGCTTTTCTTCATTTATCGACTGATCGAAATTTGCAACATGAAAGCAGTAAGCCCTAAGAGATCCTTCACAAAAAAGAGCATCAGTGTCTCGGATCAAAACCTGGGAATATCTCGGAGTAAAACCCCAGTGGACGATCCCTTGAGTCTGCTGTATAATATGAACGACTGTTACTCCAAACTGAAGGAACTTGTCCCCAGCCTTCCTCCAAACAAAAGCGTTAGTAAGATCGAAATCCTGCAGCATGTCATCGACTACATCCTGGACCTTCAGATTGCACTTGACACCCATTCCGCGATAGAAAGTCTACAGCACCAGCAGCGCCTGGGGCAGGCTACACCCCGCACTCCTCTGTCAACCCTCAACACAGACCTGAACAGTCATCCGTTGCAGGTAACCTACTGCAGTCATCTTAAGAACTGCATAAATAAATAAAGTCATACCGCCTTCGTTGTTAAATTTAACTATCTCCCAATTCTATACTTTCTTTCCAGCCTCCGGAGATCTCCACAGAATTAAACAAAGATGACAGGAAGACGCTATTTCGTTAAAATTGTAAGTACTGCGCATGTACCTCACAGTTAATTGCCTAACAAATTAATTTATCTTGTTTTTTCACGCAAATGAATGTATTGTGTGATACTGTAGTTTACGCAACAGTGCAGACCTCCGATCGCGCTTTACAAACAGGTCAGTAAACTGACGTGCTTTCAATAATCGGAAAATGCACTACTTTGACCTAGATGGCAGTTTATATATCCATAACATGTTCTATTGCATTTAATAGTCTTATTGCGAATTTGTGGTTGTTTATACTACATCAGGCGATATCGTCATATAGTTGGCGCAAAAAGAAAGCTGGCACCAGCACTAAATTGGTCCTATGGTTAGATAGTTATGTGATCTCCGCCCTCTGTCTTACACATGAAGTTCTTTCTGCCCAGTGTACGGAGTGTTTGCTTAAATGTTTGAAAATATGCGGCTTCCTCCCCGGCGCCAGTCAGTCCGGGTTTCTGCCCAATTTGCCGTCTCTAAACACGCCTCTTCTTTACAATCTTTTGCAGGTGTTTGGTTTGGACTAAAATGGACCTGACATGTTCTTCATTTTTGTTCTAGTTTCTGCACTTCGTCCTAAATCGACTTCAGTTTTTTTTTTTATTTTTTTCCATAACATGCCGTCTATGTGGTGTGTTATGTTGTACGGACAGTCGCAGCTATTTATATAGTAGCCTATCTTATGTCCTTTCTTCGAAAGAAAGGAACAAGCTTCTTTTTTCCCGAAAAAGGGAACTCAAAACAACCAAGTCACACAGAATCACCATCACAAGAAGTCTTTGCCTCTACAGAAGGTGGAGCGTGAACAAATGACAACTTTTATTGCTAATTTATAAAGTCTGCCATAAACTTTACTTGTTTTGTTTATAAGGGACATTTTAATGTGTATAAAATCAATGAAACCTTGTATATCTGCAGAAATTCTGGGCTGAAAATGCAATGCTGTACATAGACATGATGAAACTTTTTATAAAAGTTGTATTATAAATTGTACCTTTTATAGAAAATAAATATAATGCTTTATTTGAGTATCAAGGACCATAAGGAAATTACTTGTACGAAGTTCACCATTGACGGTGCTGTACGTTGTACATGGCATGCCTTTGAACACTGAATAACGTTTTAGATTGCATTCATCATGTTACCTCGGCTGCTGGTTAAAAACCAGAACAAACAAAAAAAAATCTACCCGCGTTGCTAAATGAACAGGATCTGGATGTTAAGATTTTATGCTTAGATAATTATCTTACGACTAGCTACGTAAACAAATGAGCGCTGCAGGTTAACCACGTGGTCGACCCTTAGTCTTGATTTCACTGTTCTGTAATATGTAGACAGAATACTTCAAAAAAGCAATGTTTGTTGTCCGGTTTATGTTTGTATTATACGGGAAGCTTTATTCTGCACGGAAAGCTGTTCGTGTAGCTACAGGGCACAGCTTGTGTTCAGTTACGTGGAAAGTGGGTTAATCAGGAGCAGTCTGGAAAGACCGCGATGATCGCCAAGGGAAGCCCCTCTAAGTGTGCAGGTGTTAATCGAGTCCAGCTTGGCGTATTGCCGGGTGAAGTACAGGTCAGTTCCTGAGGGCAAACGGGGAAGTTGGCTAATAGACATTTCATGCTATGTGCTTTCGTTTATTTTACATGCGTGATTGGCATTAATGTGTTTACAATATAGATGGCCTGACAGCTTATTTGAAACTGATAAGCATGTCATAACGAGCCGCAGTCAATGTGGTCCACCTATAGGCTACTTCCTGTTGGTCTTGGAACTGAATAAACTGGCTTATATTACGGTGTGTATAGAGAGTAACCAGGGACCAATTAAATATCTGATACAATTATTGAAAATAATGGCGCAATGTAGATAATGGGCTAATTAGTAAATCCGTTGTTTTTTGTGCCGGAAACACAGACGGCTATCGTACATTTGTACGTGACAGTTTCGACAATGGATATTCATCAATGATTTGTCTGCATGCACAGGAAGGCCGCAGCACACAAGCGCCAAGTGAACGTCATTTGAAGCAGGTTTTATGCGACGCGGACGCCCCCTGCCGCCTATCGTGCAGCATTGATAAGAAGTTTTAATTATCGTGGGAACAAGCTCATCTTGAGTTTTTCTTTCTGCGAGCGGTAAATATTTTTGACTCCTCAAAATAAAGACTCACCCTGACAGCACAACTCGTCTGTATTTTATCCGACGCACACCCATTTTTCTTTGCAAAGGCTAATTGGTTCAATGGCAGCATCTTGAAATCGGTTTCCTCGGGGCTACAGGAAAATAATAATAGATACTTTATTGATCCCTATGGGGAAATTGTCTTTATGCCTCCCTCAACATGCACTCTGTAGAATAAGCTGTTCACAAAGGGCAGCAACCTGTTGGGACAACAAGGAGCTGGGGGTTCAGGATCTTGCTCAAGGACCTGTAGACATGCTGAGGCGGGGTTTGAACCAGCAACCTTCTGCTTACAAGCACATTGGCTTAGCCCACTGAGCCACACACTGCCCCATGGAAGGGGAACTGTCTTACTGCTGCAGCCTAAATATCAGTTAGAGATCTGATAAAAAGACAGGAAGCGACTACAGAGCCAACTCCACGAAATGGACCAGCTCCGATTACTACAGCCCACGAGACCCAAGTTAGAGCCAGTCTAACATATAGTCTCCAGCACATAGAACATTTTATGTTTTGATGCTTGTAGTCACCACCAAAATGAATACATAGATGTATTTTTTTAAAGAATGGTTTCAGCAGTGAGCAAGCTTTCACAAGTGTTATCTATGTATAGCATTATGATAATATCAAGAATGTTTCACATTCAACTGGAGACCGACATGGAGGCCTTTGACAGCTGTTTGAAAACTTGTAAGAAAATGTTATTTACTGAATTCTTTTCAGAGATTTGCCATCACCCACTGATATGCCTGGATTTTTACACAAGCACATGAACGGTGGAGTGGAACAAACCCCCCGATTGCAATACCATTTCTTGCCCTATTCACACAAGAGTTTACCTTTGTTTTAAGGATTAAAAAAAACAGTCCTCAGTGTTTGGTTACACATTTATTAATCCACTAGTGAACATCTCAATAAATATGACAATCACAGCTCTATTAGAGATACTAATACTCAAATACTGTCAGTTGAAAGAAATTCACAATCAAAGGTAGTTACATCATGGTACATGCAACATATAAGCAAAGGCTACCAGGTTCTACATAAGCCATGCAAATTCAGATCGGGGCTTGAAGTCCCTTTCTCTTCCATCAGGTTTGAGCACATCAAAGTTACCACACGATATATTATAATGACACACATGCTTAACACTTGGGACACTTGCCATCAACACTACTAGCAACGAGTAAAGCCCTTCAACTAAGTTTAGGCAAAGGCATTAACGGGCTAACGAAACAGTTAGACGTCATTTTCATGCAACACTGTAGCACGATAACACTGGAGATGCTTGCAATGTCAAAGGAGTAACTACAATTTGACCACACGTGCAGTTTCACAGAAGACAAACCTTATCGTTTTGTATTGCCTACCACTTAACAAGCTCTTCAACAAACTATGAACTCTAAATCTGCAAGTCAACGTGACATGGGTTACTGAATATCTTTACTTGCGTGTTTTCTGGCATGTGACACACAGGTCTGAAACTGGGTCAGTTGTTTTAAAGGTTTTTGTACCAGTAGTGTCCCAGATTTTTTTCTCTTTAAATTTGAAAAGCAGCACCACAGGTCGACAGTAAAACTGAAATATAGCCCAATATTAAACCTGAGCAATCTGCGCACTTATTTTTAGACTTCAGAACATTGAACTTTTATATTTAACATTCATTTTTCTACACATGCTGCTACAGATAACATAAATATGACTCTCCTGTAAATTATTTTTTTGGGGGGTCTTCAGAAGGAATTGTGCCACCTCTTTCTTGGGTTTTCATAAGGAATCATGGCAACTCTTTCTTGGGTCTTAAGAAATCACGGAAGTGTTGGGTCTTCATAAAGAAACAAGAGAAACCGGTCTTGGGTCTTCATAAGTCTTCAGAAGTTGTTTTTGGGTCCCCATAAGGAAATCATGGGAAGTCATTCTTGGGTCTTCGTAAATAATTATGGGAATTTGTTTTTGAACCTTTAGAAGGAACCATGGGGAATCTTTCTTGGGTCCCCATAAGGAAATCATGGGAAGTCATTCTTGGGTCTTCGTAAATAATTATGGGAATTTGTTTTTGAACCT
>JAODUD010000039.1:7289707-7302309 GCA_026784285.1 Stomatorhinus walkeri | reverse complement strand
GGCCGAAAGAGCCTTCAATGTTGCGCACATGCGCACTCGCAACGTCGTATAGCGTGCAATCGGCGTCTGAAAGCTGCGGGAGGACTGCGCATGAAGCCTCAGAGCTCTTGCGCAGTTACGGTGGCAGCAGTTATGCTCCATAACATGGCTGTACGTGGAGATTTCGTCCAGCAAAATTTCCAGTAGCTTGGTGCCCTTTTTACCTGGTCGGTCTCTCTCTCTCTCTAAACTATGATTGCTCCCCCTAGTTCGCACCCTGTTGTATGCCCGGTTAGTTTCCCCGCACTAGCTTACATGAAAATATTAACGACGGTTTGGTGATTACATTTATGTATTTTTCTATTATGGCATGCTACTGATAAGTTAACGCTTATTTAAATAAACGTTAAAAAAAATTTAATGTTTAATTTGCGTAGAATGTGCTTTCTTTCTTAACGGTGTCACGCAAATGAAGTGAAAAATCGATTCCCGAGCAATCGATTTTAACTAATTCAGCACCTTGACTGTGGTCAGCGGCTCGTAACGTCGGACGGAAGAGGCAGAGTCTTAAGAAGCTTCCTAAGAGACAGTTTGAGAAACACACTTAGAAACGTAAACAACTTTGGTAAGATATATATTAAGAATCTACTTAGCGCGCTAAGAGTGTTCGTTATCGAGAAACCGGGCCCAGATCATTAATAATTATGATATTTCACAGATTCGCCACAACGTGAAGCCGAAGACACAAGGCGTGTTCCTATCCCAGAACGGCGAGCATAGTATCTACCCATCGGAAGCACCCAGTGATTTCTGCAGATGATTTTCTAAGCTTAAGGGGCACAATGTCCTGACGACGTTCTGTGCTAAACGCCAGCCGAAGTTCCCACGTCTGCGAGCGACAGCTCTGTACTTACGAGTCCATTGCAGAGATCCCTGGGGAAGCCGGATTTAACGGATGGACGTGGCGGGACGTGATGGAAGCTGCCAATGTACTGCCTTGGCAGCTGATAAACATGATGGGGGAAATATGGCTATGGTCAGGAGACCCGGGGGGAGAAGGGAAACACAAATTTAGGAAACGGAAATAAAAACACACAATGAGGCTCAAATAGAGGAACACAAAATGAAAGCAACAGTATATCAAATGCAATGTGAAGCAACTGACCGGGGAAGAAAAGGAACCAAAAAAGAAACTATTTGGGTGGGGTTGGGGGGGTATGATTATGGACGTGTCGGTGCGGCATGATGACATGGATGATGGAAAGGGGGCAGGACAAGATGGACATGTGGGTTGTGCATGGGGGAGGATCATGATGACTGACATATGGGTAGGGTTAGTGGGTGGGACATGATGATGACAGAGGAGGGGTATGATGATTGGCACATGAGTGGGACATGTGGGTGGGGCAAGATGATTGACACATGGGTGAGCCAATGGAGCAGAAGGATGACAATGGACATATGGGTGAGGCATGGGTTCAGTTCCTGGGACCGGTTCAAAGAAAACGGCTTGGAGGGTACAGGCAGCTGGTCCACGTGAGGAGGGAGGCAGCCTGCTGTAAAAAAGAGAGGGGGGGTCGAAGAACTCACCCTGTTGTAGAAGGGGTGCTGGGGTCCTGTCAGGCCGCTGAAGTAGCTGCTGGGGGGCTGAGGTGGGGACACCACGCTGGGGGGATTGTAGGGCCCGTTGAAGGAGGCAGTGGGCGAGCAGGCGGATGAGTGCTGGCTGTACACGGAGGACGCGCGGGGCGGAGCATCCTGCAGGGGCAGCGTGGGGTAGGCCACACCCCCCATGTGCATCTGATCCCTCGCAGCACGCACGTCTGGGGGAGTGGGGGGCAGTGGAGGGGGGGATTCACCACGGAAACACAGATCCTCAGTTTCCGCTGTCACGACTACTTAGGAGATAAACTTGTAAAGAAGCAGACTTACAGAAAGTATGCTAACAATGGAGTATTATTAACATACAATAATAAAAATAATATAAGCAATAACAGTATTATAGATTTCAAAGGTTTTAAGCTATATACAATGGCTGTGACTTTCTAGAAATAAACTGGGGTGTAAAGTAATATACACATTGTCTTGTTTTTTTCCCAAAATTTGTAAAAGTAGCTGACATTTGTGTACTTTTACAGGACATGTTATAATGTTACTTTTACTGTGCTACTTGTGTCTTAGCCAATAATAATGGAGCACCTCTAACATCAGCGCATCCCTGCAGCAGGTTGATTAGTCAAAAAGGCGACAATCCAGTAATCATGGGGCTCATGTCAGGAGAGGCCGTGGCTACAGAACTAGCACACCCACGAAAGGGAGTAGCTCTGTCATGTCATTTCAGCTTTGCCTGATATATCTGTAATCAAGAATTTGGTCTCTAATTTAAAGAAACATAAAAATATAATAATAGTTTTAGCACTTAACAGCTTTATCACACAATTTCAGCCTGCCTAGCTAGCCTAGCTTGCTACAAACATCATACACCCAGTTCTCAGTGTGTGAGCTTTCAAAACTTAACTAGCATATACATTTTAACTGCAACTGAATTGTAGCTAGCCTGGCTAGCTAGCTAGCTAGTTTGTTGTAGTTTGTTGTAGGGTTTTGCTGCTATCACTAGGCTGTTATAAGGGTGCTGGTGTGTGTGTGTACTGTATGTGTGTGTGTGGATTAGGGTGATATTACATTGCGTGGAACAAATGTTAAGGTAAGGGTTGGGTAGGGTTAAGGTCATCATGTGACAAGAGTTTTCCCCATATGAATGGAGAGTCTCGACAAAGATATAACAAACCTGTGTGTGTGGGGGTTTGCACAGATCACATTTGAGGACCAAATTGTACCCAAAGTGTAGCAAAACCTGAAATTTCCTTACTTTTGGGGACATCATTTGAGGTGCCCATTTGGGTAACCTCAGTTTTATAAAAATCTGTGAATGCAATCAAAAAAGTAAAAATGCCAAAAGTCTTGTATTTGGGTTAGTTACTTATGGTTAAGGTTAGGGACGGGTAGAGGTTAAGGGTGTCGTGACTGGGATTATGGTTTTGCCCATAGAAATGAGTGGACGGTCCGCATTTAGATAGGAAGACCAACTTCCTATGAGCTCATTCTGATACAGCAAATTTAAAATGCAGGCTCGGAGTTGGTAAACCTATAGCAAACCTACATTATTGTAAATTTGAGAACTTGAGATTATTTATTTATATTGCACCTGAAGACACATTTTAGTTGATTTCTGTATTGGTGTACATTTCTGTTTTGTTTTGATCTAGGTAGTTGCATTGTTGCACAGATAATACTACACATGCCATTGGCTCAAGCTGTTAAATTGGTGCAAGACCTATTAGAATTATCTTTTATTTTTTAAATGAGACCAAGTAGTTATTCAACTGCAAGAAAAAACATTTTGAATTGATTCGTAACATATTTAGTACTTGTACAAAATGCACAAAAACAAAAATACAAAAAGGTCCCTTATAATACTAACAATAAAAATTACAATAAATTACATTCATTTATTTAGCAGACGCTTTTACACAATTGACAAAGCAGGGCTGGACAGTCCCTGGAGCAGCTGAAGTTTAAAGGCCTTTTGCTCAAGGGCGTCACACTGACATAAAGCTAAACTGAATGTTTACAGGCCAATGGAGTGAAGTAACTGCAAACTTGCATTAATGTAATGTGAGAACATACCAAATTTTTGTACCTGAGGGTAAACCCCATTTTCAGTTTATTTGCATGCTGGTGCACTTTTCCTATTATTTTAGACAAGGTTATACATTAAACATTAGCACTGTAATATTATATGTGCCTCTGGCCGATGTGAAGTTTGTGCATCTTGAGTTTATTGATTGGAGGCCCTAAGCACATAAAATACTGCAGTGGAACATTGAGTTGATTAATGTTTAGTGCTTTTTTAACGGATTAAATTTTACATGTAAACGGCTGTATTATTGTATTGATTGCAAGTTGAGATTAAAGTCACAGGATGCATGTCAGTTTTTCAATTTTCTTCTGAAAAACAAAAGGGAAGGTTAATTTAAATGTGTGCACTATATTTAAAAATTATTTGTAAATTATGTTATATGGGGGGAAAACGCAATACTACTATGACTACTTTTTAAATAAGCTTTTAGGAGAGGTAATTTTAATCTACTCTGAGCTATTTTTTGGAAGTAGCAGTGCTTTTACTTGAAAAGGTTTTAGAAGTGGTAGGTTTTATTTTTTGAAGTAACAGTACTTTTTAATTAAGCTGGATTTTCAGTCTTTATCCTCACTTGGAAATTAAACCGATAACTTTCATGAAAACAGTGAACGTTCTTGTATCCAGCAATATATAGTACCAGCTTTCCAGACAGCTGAATGTTAAGTTTAATAATACTCACTTTAGTTATAATACAGAACCAGTCAAAAGGTTTGGACACACCTACCCATTGAATGCATTGCTGTAGTATTCTCTACATTTTGGATTAGACCATCAAAACTATAAAATAACATATATGGAATTATACACTGTAGCAATTAAAAGAATTAAATGAATTTGTGGGGGCAGCTCTGTAGGTTGGGACTCAGAAGGTTCAAACCAGGTGGTTGGCAAGGTGGTCCCACCACTGGGGGCTTGAGCAAAGGCCCTTAACCCCAATTACTCCAGGGACAGGCTGACCCTACTGTCTCCCCTACACCAGTTTCATGAGTTTTTCCTGGGATACTTTTCCAGTCGTCCTGAAGATCCCACAAATGCTGAGCACTCATTGGCTGCTTTTCCTTCAGCCTCCAGTCAGACTCTTCCAAAACCATCTCTACTGGCTTTAGGTCAGCAGGCCAGGTCATGTGATTCAACACCATCGCTCTCCTTTGTAGGCAGTTTTGCATGTCCAAGTTTTTGACTGGTACTGTACACTTACTTTCACTGCAGTGTTACTTGATAGAAGTCAGATATTGTATATAATGGCCGAACAAGCGGAGACCCCTAAAGTGTGCCACTCCATAGGCATGCACAGGAATTGACATCGGTATTGTGTAATGATTTTCTTTGTTATTTTTAGTGGAAGTTTTTAATAGAATGGTGTTATTACTTGTGAATTTTTCATTTTTATATTGATATCATTCACATTGTGCCAGTTACTTGAATGCTGGATACGAGAGCTTTTACTGTATGTAGGGGTGACACACCCAGAGGCCCCCCACCGGCATCCCGATGACCATCACACAGAGGCTGGGGGGGGCTCGGCACGAGGGGCTCACCCGCGATGATCTCCCGCAGCTTGGGGTCCAGGTTGACCGTGCACGGCAGGAAGGTCTTGATGTCACGGGCTGTTAGCACAGGCGTTCGGGAGGACAGGAAGACCTCGAAGCTGCGCACATCCCCGTCGATCTCCAGCAGGGGCTCCACATCCTTGGTCGTCGGGATGCTCTTAGAGATCCTGTGGGTTTTTTAGGAGATAAATATGCAGACAGATCAATCGCCAGTGTGCATGAGATCAGCTTCCACACTGCTGCAGGACATGAAAGGCGAGGTTTTTGGTTCAGATGCCAGTTTAATGTCCAGAAGCTGGTTTGATGTTTTTGTGATATTTAGGAATTCAAAATTAATTAGAGGCAAATAGAATCTATTTTCTTCCAATAGAGTCTGTCAAATAAATTGCCAGTGCAGCTGTGAGCTATGCAAACTAACACATGGCTGTGCAGACCAATCACTTGCTTTTGCTCAATATCACCTCTATGGAATCAAAAAGATTTCCATACAGTAGGAGCCGACTTTTCGTGACCAATTCTTGTTCGTTTTTCTCCTCCTCAGTCACTTTTGTTAAATTCATCACAAACGCGCCACACTGTCTGTAAGTGATTCTTTTTTTCCCCCCCCTCCACCAGCAGCTGAGAAGCCCACCAGCCCAGACCCGGACCAGACAGCCGGCTCCTCTTCTCAGCCTCCGGCTCCAGATGGCGAACAGAGAGCAGGGGTGTGAAAAGACCCCATGCTTCCCTTCGCCCGCCCAGATGTGGTGTTGGTGCATGTTGTTCTAAAGTGCTTTAAAACAGGGGAAGGGCATGTGCTAACCACCCTCTGCCCATCAACAGCTGGTGTCAGCTCGGCCCCTCCCCAGAACCCTCAATGTCTATGTGCGACTTAAACTTGAGAAGTGGGCACTGGCACCAGAGGTAAAGCTGAATGAACAGACCGCCCTCTGGACGCCATTCCATGTGCCCACCCCCAAGGCCCAAAATGTATGTGTGAATGTGTAAGTGATTCTGACAGCAAGAACAAGAATGATTATGACTGGCTGGGAGAGTGCATGCAGACCTCATGCAGAAGCGGCAGCAGGGACCCTTAGACTGTACTTTTGTTCAATATATACTTGATCAGGGTTGCCCGATTTCAGGCCCTAAGGGGTGGAAACCAACACAGTTTATAAATTTCCCTGTTTAAATACATCTTAACCAGCCGATTACCAGGTTTAATAGGCGTGTTTGAGCAGAGAAATTTGTCAACTGTGTCACAAACGGGCCTCCAGTACTGGAATTGGGTATTCCTATACAAGTTAATGTTGAAAAGGAATACCATTAAAATGACAACACTTGCTAAGTTTTGTTTCCTATGACAGTAAAATGTGTTAGCGAAACTTATTGTTGGCCTCAACCTAGCTGACTACTGCGGTCATTAGATATGACAAGTGCATGTGCACTTCATGCAGTGTCGACATTAACGTCGCACATCCTACCAGCCCAGTGCCGAGGGCTGCATGCTGCGGATTGTGTCGGTGGGGTTTGCATGTTGCATGTGCGAGGGCAGCCCCAGCCTGTTCAGTGAACAGATCTGAACATATAAATGGATACAGCAGTCAAACACATTTTAATACACCGCAAGTAAAGTAACACTCAGGAAAGAGCCTGGGGCGCTGGAGGGCTATAGGTACCCTGGCAGATTCAAAGGGCCCAGCACAGATTAAAGGGGCTCAAAGTGATCCCACCCCCCCCATTCGGCCAAATCGGCTGCGGGGGTCTAAGGTGACATTTTGTCAGGAGGCCTGGAAGTTCTAGCTACACCACTGTAAAGAGCAGCCAAACCCTGCAGATTTAGTCCACAGTTAATCATACAAATGAAGGCTAATGGTCAAAGCCTCCCAGCATGCAGAGGATCGGCAGCGTGGGCGTCCGTGTACATGCTGAGTGAAGCCCCACCCCCATCTTCGACATCAAAGGTGTTTGCTTACATCACATCATCACACCCGTAGGTGTACAGGCCAGCTTATCGGAGTTTATACAGGAACCCTGAATGACAAGGCCTGTGTTTGCTTAGCGTAGCGACAACAAAAGTGGTACAGGCCCCGCCTAACATCCGTGCCATTCTCCGCGCGGCTGGCTCGCACACGCTCAGTGCACACGTCCTCACCTCTCATAGATGGTCTTGAGCGTGGCCTGGTCCGGGATGCCATCTGTCTCCTCCAGGAACAGAATGAGCCAGGAGGTCCTATAAGGCCACTGCTCTGTCAGGTTGATCCAGGACGCCAGCCGGTCCCAGCTGAAGGTGATCTGATTCGCTCTGAGGAGCCGACCTGCCGCATGGAGGGAGATTGAGATTCGGCGACAATGGCGCCCACAGCACGTTCCAAGAGGGATACCGTCTGGTACAGGGGCGAAAAGCTGCAATCTGACACACTCTTAACCAAAATCTCTGGGTGGCTTTGCTGCTAACATCAAATAAGATTAATCTCCCCCTTCCCCCTCCCACGGAGGACCAGTGCAGATGTGGCAAAGCAGATGGACATGCTCCGCGGTGAAGGGTCACCTGTGACGGATACGATGTTAAGCACTCTCCTCATGGTCTGCGGGCTGATGTCGCTGAACCAGTCCTCAGTCACCAGCAGCTTGGTCAGGTCGAAGGACATCTGCCGTGTCACACTCCTCTGGATCTGCCGACGCCGGTAAGTGTCCTGCAGGGGGGCGGCGGAGTGCAACATTCAGATGGATATGCCCCGGCACGCTGAGGCGACACCATAAGTAAGGGTTAATGCACGGCAGCGGAGGCAAGGAAGACTAAACACATCAGCATGTATGTCATTCATGTTTCTGGTATTAAATCACTGACTACAGGTCTTGGTCCTTAGCTTTCTTTTTATATTTACCATTAAGAAATGTTATCTAGAACTATCACTTTACTACTGTGATTCGCCTGGCTGGCACTACGCGTGCAGTTATACAAAAAGCAATCAACACCCTTCCTACCAAATCAGATTTCAGAATTCAGCTGCACTGTAGTATATCTGCCTTTGACTAGAACCTGCATTAAAATTGACGCCGTGGACACGTGGATGCCGGCGTTTCTACATTGGTATGAAAGATGGCCAAGGTTGTGGATTTGAGGGCTCACACCCCAGACTCTTTCATCTCTTTTATGCCTAAAAAGAATGAGTATATAGGCGGTGCAGGACAGGATGGTGCAAAATACGATATAACAACCTGGGGTTCGTGACCTCAGACTTTACCGCGCCTTTAAATCGCTAAGTCCCGTGATCAGAGCGCTACCAGATAAACATCACATGACTTCCTGGAACAACTCATAACTAGATTATTAGTATACTGCAGATAATCAGATCCTGTACTCCGGTGTGAGCAAAATTGAAAAAAAAAATATGATTCATGAGATAGGATAAGAGACCCAAACTTTCTACATTCTCAGATAAAGGCTTGGGCCAAACGAGCGCTTGCCGGGCCTGGCAGTTTCGGCATGTGCCGTGGGAAGCCCCCTCTGGCCCTCTCTGTTCCTCTTTCGCTCTGGGTCGCTTCACTCCTGCCCATCGGCTCCTCTGAATGCTCGCTTCACAGAGCGGCAGGCAGTAAGCGACTTTCCCCGGATGTGAGGTTGGCCGAGCTCCGTTCTGTGGGTTTCTCACTTGCCGGGGCAGACAGACGGCCACTCAGGCTCTCTTACCCTCCTGTTTAGTGTGGTTTTGCTGCCAACCTTGGTCAGTTCACCCAAACTGTGCTGAGAAAGCTTCCTGTCCAGCTCTTCATGCCAGCCTGGGGAGTCGATGCACGTATACATTATAATCATATACTTAATTATATAAAACGCCTACAACAATAGGAGTGGTGTGTGGCTCAATGGGTTAAGCATCTGTGACTTTGAACAGAAGGTCGTGGGTTTGAATCCTGTTGCATGCCTGAACCTGTGCCCACACCCGAAATTACACTCTTTTCTGCATTTATGCTGAATGAAGCATTCCAATGTGTCCATACTTGTGCAAATTGCAGATAAAGCATTTATTTATATATAAATATAAATATATATATATATATATATATATATATATATATATGTGTGTGTGTAAATAAAGGCAGTCTAAGCATCTAAGCAAATATAAACGATTAAGGATGTCAAAATACATACTGATACAGAGCAATACATTGATTGCTGAAGCGAGAATCAAATCCTCCAGCTTTATGTACATTATAGTCAGGATTATAAAGTTCTCATAAATGCATGCGGTTTCAAACATGTTTAACCCATGTTACTTGCACGTGGGTAGAGGACAGCAGGCGGGGCGGTTACCCTCCGGGTTGGTGGCAGCGTCGCCGTTGGCAGGGGCGGAGGCGGGTGCGCACATCTTGCGGGCACTGCTGAGGCCTCGGCTGTTCAGGAAGACGGGCAGGTGCACGATGTTGCGCATGTAGTCGTGCCCGTTGATGTTGGAGTCACGCAGCACGCTGTTCAGGTTCTGGTTGATGGCCTTGATGATGATGTGCGGGTCGCTGGCGAAGATGGCGATGAAGGGGCCTTTGGAAAACAGCACCCTCACCTGGTGGGGGGTGGGAAAGACTCATAAGGGTCTGGATCCTAACGTCGAGGACGGACTTCAACAGTCTCAGCTTCTACAGCTCTGTTATACGCTTGGATATGTCAATGAAATCACCAGCAGTGTTTAGACGGGGTTCTGAGAACAGAGCTTTACTGGAACTTATTTAAAAAACTGTTTCTTATGACAAACACTGCATGCTGAGTTGTATGTTTATATTATCTGACACAGGTTTCCTCTGGGAACCTTCCACAACCCAAAGACCTTCCATTGGGCTGACTGGCATCTCTAAATAGCCCATCGTTGTGGAATGTGTGATTATGTATGTGCTCTGTGATAGACTGTAATCCCATCGATGGCATGGAGGAAGATGGAGGAAATTCCCCGCAGCATGACGTATTTCTTTTAGGTTCTGAGTGAAATTCCCTGTTCCTGCTGAAAGCAAAACGTTTTCTGCATCTGGTGTCGGACAGACATGGAAGGCGACAACCAGGCTGTCATTTATTTTAACACGAGCCTCTGAATAAGAACTAAATTAAAAGTGCTAATTTGACATTGATGAATTACAGGCATTAACTCTGGTTGTCTTGGGGGTAGGGGGGGTTCACTTACCGTATCCAACATCTGCAGCACTTTGTCCTGCTCGCAGGAGTCCAGGCCATCAATGATGACGACCAGTCGCGTCTGGTTCTGGGTAAAGCCGTCGATGGCCTTAGCCATCTTGGCCATCAGTTCCACCTCACACTTCAGCACCTGTTGGGGGTGGGGGGGGGGGGTCATTTAAAGGGGAGTACAAGAGAGATAAATGCTGGGAGATGCGTGCTTTAAAGTACTTCTGTGTGTGAAAAATTATAAATGTGTCTGATTTGTTTTTTCGTTCAGGCACAGAGATCAGTGATGTAGTTAAAAAGCAGTTTTGTGCTTGAAAAAAAACATGAGACATTAACATGAGAATTGAGTGCGTGCATGTGTGTTTGCGTGTGCATGTGTGTGTTTGCCTGTGCATTTGTGTGTGTGTGTGTGTGTGTGTGTGTGTGTGGGCACGCCTGCATGTGTGGGGGGGCAGCACCTTCATGAAGCCCTCGCTCTTCAGCTTGTGCAGCCTGTTGGCGGCGCCGTGGAGCCGCTTCCTCTGTGAGTGCAGCACAGAGTCCAGCACCTGCCACCAGGTGCGGCAGTTGAGCACCAGCGCCAGGCCCACCACACTGGCCATGGCGATCAACACGGCATTCACCGTGGTATTGCTGCCGTCCACCTTAAAGACAGCGAGCAGGGCCATGCCGGCAATGAGGCAGCTCAGCACGAAAGTAAAAATGATGAAGGACGGCAGGCAGCATGTCTTCTTCCACTTCTTCTTCCCTGTGAGAGCGAATGTGAAATGGATCAGCTTCGGTTAGAAACATCAGGTTCGGTCCGACACTCTACCAGTAACATCACCGGCTGCTAAACCCATTACCGATCTTTTGGAGCTCATGGGCAAAATGGGGCATGGTGGTGCAGTGGTTAGCTCTGTTGCCTCACACCTCTGGGACCTGGGTTCGAGTTTCTTCCTGGGTGACATGTGTGTGGAGTTTGTATGTTCTCCCTGTGTCGTCGTGGGGTTTCCTCCGGGTATTCCGGTTTCCCCCCACAGTCCAAAGACATGCTGAGGCTGACTGGAGTTACTAAATTGCCTGTAGGTGTGCCTGTGTGTGTGAATGGTGTGTGGGTGTCCCCTGCGATGGGCTGGCCCCTCGTCCAGGATTGTTCCCTGCCTCGTGCCCATTGCTTACAGGATAGGCTCTGGACCCCCCGTGATCCAGTAGGATAAGCAGGTATACAAAATGGATAGATGGGCAAAATGGAAAAAATGACATCTGACATCTCGACATCTGATTGGTTGGTCCCACCTCCTAGTTTCTTTGACCTACCTCCTCTACAATCTAATTGGCTAAATCTCTAAACCAATCATTTTTCTTTCTGCCCTCAGAACATTTTTGTACAAGTAAAATTCCCACAAGTCAACTGACATACTATAAGGATTACATGTGTATACAGTCATAAACTAACATTTTAAACAATGTAAGGGTGTAGACCACCTCCTTCTAGAGGAGGGGGGGGGCAGCAGGCCTGAGAGGAGACACGCTGAGGATACAGGAAGTTATGAGTTATGAGATATAGCCCACAAAGATAAGACAAGGTAAACCTCACGGTTGTGGATGAAGGATGCCAAAAACCATCCTCGGTTTCTAGTACTATACCATTAGGGAGCTCAGTTAATGTGCATCACAGGTCAGAGTGAGGGACGCTCCTAGCAGCAGGTTCTCACCCTGAGTGTCCTCAGTCTTGAAGACCCTGAAGAGGCGGGTGGCCAGGAAGCCAAACTCCCTCTCGCAGGCGTCTGACAGTGTGGCGATCATCTCGGCCATGGACGTCTCTCCGCCCACGCTTGATAAGCGGTTGTAGTCTGTGAAGAGGAATCTGTGAAGAGGAACAGCAGTCAGGACCTCGGGGTGTCCGAGATGAGGACACTGTGTGCTACCGAGTTTATGGGAATATAGCTTGAATTCAGCCCGCTACAACTGAACATGGAGAACAGCCTGCGTCTCACCCCGTTAGCAACAAGGGCAAGATGCTAAGTGGGGGAGGTGTTTGTTCAGGATGGGACTCTGTAAGGCAGGGTATGGGTGGTCATTATTTGGGACGGGAACCTGAATGGCAGAGTATGGGTGATCATTATTTGGGACGGGAACCTGAATGGCAGGGAATGGGTGGTCACTATTTGGGACGGGAACCTGAATGGCAGGGTATGGGTGGTCATTATTTGGGACGGGAACCTGAATGGCAGGGTATGGG
>JAODUD010000039.1:7263971-7286107 GCA_026784285.1 Stomatorhinus walkeri | reverse complement strand
GGGGAGGGAGGCATGGGCAGTGGGGGGGGTGAAGTGCAGAGCTCACCTTGGTGCAGGTCTCCGTGTCAGGGTTGCACTGCAGGATGTCCCGCACCATGGTGGCATTTCCTTTCTCCACAGCCCAGTAGAGTGCAGTCTTGTTCTCCTGAAGGGAGGAAACAAGTGTGGGGAGGGCATGATGAGAGCTGTGAGCAGATGCACAAGTGACCCTAACATAAGCGGTTATTCTGCTGTCCCCCTAGTGGTCACCCACTGGAACTAAATACAGTGGTACCTCAGAACTTGAACTTAATCTGTTCAGATCTCTGGATTGAATTCTAAAAAGTTTGAGTTCTGATCAAATTGAATAAGATATAATGGAAAACCAATTATGGTCCCCAAAAAAATACACCTAAATATGTTGTTTAGCATTTACACACAAGATGAACCGGATAAAATAAGAGCATATACTGTACTAAACACATCTAAGCGCATTTATCAAAACAGTCATTTGTAAAGTAAGAAAATAAATGTATCCAAACAATGTATAAAGTTAAAAAAAAAAATGTAAAAAAAAACTGATCGTCCGCTCCTTCCATCAGCCAGGCCCCCTCATTAACTCCATGTGGAATCCCCGTGTGATCAGCTGTTTCTGGTTGTTGTCATAAATCCTCTGTATTTAGTACACATTTCAGTTTGTTTCCACAGTCCGGTCATTGTATTGTACATCTGCGGTTTGCCTGCCTTACCTGTAATTAAACCCCATATTCCCCGAAACCCTGACGTATGCGCCTTTGTCTCCATTCCGTCCCCACTGGGCACAACAATATTATTATAATTAAATGTATTAATGGTTAATTATTAATACTAAATTAATAAGAAATCATTATTTTTAAATGCATTTAATTATATAATAATTACTGTCTATCATTGTCTAAATGTATTTACTGTCTAAATATATGTATTCAGCTAGTGTAAACATGCACGATGCTATCACAGCAAATGCGAGGCTGAGACTGAAGCGTTACCCTTTGTTTCCGCTGAGGCACGTGCCGCGTACAAGATATCTTAGGTCGGCATTCATGGTTTGACTTCTGAGATTCAGATCGAGTTCTAGGTAATTTTTTGTCGAACTGGTTGATTCTACTTTTAAGAAATTCGAGTTCTAATGAGTTTGAGAACTGAGGTATCACTGTATATAAGGATGAATAACACACACACACTATGGCACGGGTGTGCAATCTTATTCGAAATGGGCCGGTGTGTATGCGGGTTTTCGCTGCAACTCCATAATTATATTACTAATTAGAGGACTGACTGGCTGAAGAGTCCTCATACCTGGGTTTGAACAGCTGACCTATAGGTCATCCCAAAAACCTGCATACACACCAGCCCTTTGCGGATAAGATTGCCCACTCCTGCACTATGGCCTAAATTTCCAGTCTTGCTGTTCCTAATATACGTTGCTAGTTAATTGGTAGATAAAATATGTGAATGAATAATGCTCTTGGTGTTTACAAGAACCTTAATAAAATATATCAATATATCTAAAATATGCCTATCTTGTTAAAGCTGTTAAAATATTCAGCTGTTATGCGATACACACATAAAACAGCACAGACAGTCACGCACAGAAGCGCAGTAGAATAATCTGTGGTTCTCTCCAGACGCTCAAGCAACAGGACTAATATAGAGCAGGTCAGTTCATCATGGCATGTCGCTGCCCTCTGCTGGCGCAGGAAGTGCGGTGACACCACCTACCTGCCCCCTGATGTCAATGTCGGCATATTTGTGCAGCAGAGCCCGGACGATCTCCACATGGCCACCCCGGACGGCTCCGATGAGCACTGTGTCCCCGCTCTGGGGAGTGGAAACACACACACACAAAATTTATGCCTGTCTCCCTGTCCAGCCACCACGGCTTTAAAACATTAGGTACATAATAAAGAATTCCTTGAAAATCCAAATCACTCCATTAATCTAATCTTGGCTCCCACTTCTGTTAGAGAGGTGAGGGTGCGCCTGAGCCCATACCCTGTCCGGGATGTTGACGTAGGTGCCGGCATCCAGCAGGTCCTGGACGATCTCAGTGTGGCCCTCTTTCGCGGCGATCATCAGCGCGGTGTTGCCGTCCTTATCTGTCATGTTTACATTGGGGTTCCGCTTCAGAAGCTCCTTTACCACCTCCGTGTAGCCACCTTTGACTGCCACAATCAGGGCCGTCATGGAGTTCTGGCGTGGGGTGGGGGGCACAGAGAGGGTGAGGCCTTAGCAGACTGCCACTATACAGCGACCATGACCTATCTGTTACAAGCAGAAATTCACTGTCAAGAGGGAGGGGAAAGAAGTAAAAAAAAAGGGGAAATGTACTTAAAACATTCTTAGAAATATCATGCTAAAGTAATACTGGAGCTCCCTTCTATCCAGGTATTCTTTGAAAGAAGAAAACGTTTTTAAAAAAGGCTATTTCTTTGAGAATGTGATTGGCCTAAACACTGGAGAGAGAGTCCATGCTGTTGTGTGTATGTGAAGCAGGAGTACCACCTACCGCCCCCTCCTGGTCGACATCAGCGCCATTCTCCAGCAAGTGCATCACACTGTCAAAGTGGCCCTTCCTGGCTGCCCAGATCAGTGGGGTTGTGCCGTACTGAGAGGGAGGGAGGGCATACTCATCACTGAGGCCACTGAGCCACCCTGCCTGTCCCATGTGAGGCACACGTGAGGCTTACCTTGTCCGAGCAGTTCACCTTGGCACCGTGCTGGAGCAGGAGGTGCACAATTTCTGCGTGCCCGCGGCCAGCTGCCCAGATGATGGGGTACACGCTGTATTGCTGGGGTGGAATGGAGGTTGAAATTACACAAATTTTCTATTTTAATTTCTTTAAAATTAGTCAGTTTAGTTTTGCAGTATGGCTTTTTATTTTAGAGAGATACTTCAGTTTAATTTTTTATTTTCAGGAATAGACAAAGTTGTAGAGCTATTTTGCATGTCTGATCTTTAGACAATCCTACATAAATCCGCAGTAAATATTATGCACTGATGTCATTAAGGATAAACAATTCAAATTTCCCGGAGGGACATGCCAAAGGGATTAATAAAGTACTATCTAATCTAATCTAATCTAATCTAATCTTCATTACATTAGCTAAATATATTTAACAACAGCAATGGAAAGTACATGATGTTTGTATTTATTCGGCAGTTTCAGAAGAAATAATTTATAGTTTTCATTTAGTTCTAATTTTTTAGGTCACGAAAATGTTTTTGTGTAGTTTTAGTATTTGTTAATGGTAATAATTATTATATGCAAAGGTTATTGTACTGGTCCAATGAGAAGGGTTTTGCGTTTACTGAAAATGAGCCGACTGTCTCCTCCTCGCTGCCTTTCTAAATGGCGCGAGCCGAACCCCCCCTCCTCACCTGCCCCGTGGTGTTGGGGTTGCCGTTATTCTCCAGCAGCACCTTGGCCACCTCCACACGGCCCTTGTAGGCAGCCCACATGAGTGCGGTCCATCCTCCCTGGACATAAACGGCAAGGTCACATGGTTATACCATGGTTGTGCCCGACCACTGGCTTCCTCTTTATGGTCAAAAAATTATTTTAAATTATGGGGAATCTTAAACATTATTACAAACCATTAACCAATTAGATCATACATAAAATACCCTGAGTACCTATACTGATATAGTCAAAGTTAGAGTTTTAATGACAGGCAGACTGACAGATACTTTATTAATGTTAAAAGAAATAGCAGAAGTTCCAGTAGCACCACAAAGCAAAACAACAGGAACAGAAAATGTGCAGTTTAAACAGATGCTAATAGAGCCTGATGACTGCTGGCAGGCAGCTCTCTAGCACACTGCACCGTTGCATGAATCTACCTATAAGAGTAATGAAAAGGATCCTCTGATAGTTACATTAAAGCTTGTTCTATAAAAGGCTAAGAACGCAGGACCTCCCGCTCAGCAGGTTCAGCAGGGTATGTCTGTTTTTTTCATATGGAGAAAGGGTTTTGTTTTAATAGACAAATGACTGTTAGGGACATTTTACTGCTTACAAAAGACATCCACAGCCTTAGCTGGTTTTCCTAAAAAAATGAAGGTTTAAATAAATCTGCATGATATGTTTTGACAAAATCAACTCAAAGCAGTGAGTCTTTAATACACCAGTTTTACATTAATTATCTAAACAAAGTGACCAAATTGGGAATATCGGCCTGGTTCATTTATTATGCTTTGTCTTCCTGGCCAAGTTTCTTCCCCTCTCACCATGTCTCTGTGCTCTATGTAAGCACTGTTCTCCAGAAGCTCCTTCACCACCTCCACATGACCCTCCTTGGCCGCCGAGATCAGGGCCGTCCAGCAGTCCTGGACAACAAAGGAGAAATGTGGCAGTGGGTCTTGTTACCATGGCGACCAAAACTGAATGTTGTTGCCATGGAGACCCTGTTGCTATGTGAGTTCCAAAGGGGATGGGGGGGGTGTTTTTCTTCTTTCCTATGACCGCAGACTCACCACATCATCCAGGTTGACATTTGCGCCCCTCCTGATGAGCTCCTGCACAATCTCCAGACTGCCCTGTTCAGCAGCCAGCATCAAGGGGGTCTGCCCATTCTGCGAAGAAATCACACAACTCCTCAACACTGATTCCCACTCACTGAAACTGCTCCAGCTAAATGAATAGCTACACTTTCATGGAGGTACCCAAAGACCACCTCACTGCCATGAAACATCCTGAACCTCCATCTAGCCATCTCCATATCCAAATGGACATCGTTTCTGGTGTTATCGAAGAAAGGGGTGTGTGGGCAAAGGTGGAGGGGCCAGAATGAATATATGTGTATTTACGAATTTATTAAGTTATCTTGGATGAATGTTGTACAGAAGAGGCACTTCAATTTCGTTGTTTTATGACAATGACAATAAAGTATCTATCTATCTATCTATCTATCTATCAGACAAGCCAAAATTCCTTGTTTTCCCTGAAATCACACAAACAAAACTCTGTTGGCCACTCACATCGCTTCTGCCATCCACTTCTTTGAACTTGTCCAGGTGCACCTTGACGGCAGACAGGTTCTCCTCCTCCACATAGCTGAAGAGGTTCTGGATGGCCATAGTGGTCATCTTCATGGAGGTGGTCGTGTCCACCATGGCTGCACCTTGACACTGCTACACCTGATGGAACAGATGGAGTTCAATTCAATTCAAGACCCACAAACACACAGAGAAAAATTATCTACAACTAACGAAGACAGGTCACGGAAACCAACACCTAGCTATAAAATAACCTTTAAAAAAATGCTCTTTGCCACATTGAGGAATCGGTCACTTCCAATACAATCTATTAGACTGATCAAAACACACCCTTCATAAGGCAGGAATGCAAAACGAATAGACACAGCATCAAAAACACCTGCTTTATCGGCCAATTATAATTCAACATCTTTTCTTTCATTATACTGCAAATGTTTCATCCCTATAAGCCCTGCAGGTCACACTGTGGCAATTTCACATGAAAGCCCTCTAAAATGAAACATGTAGGTGGTGCTGATTTAGCCCCCTGCTGGAGGCAATCCTAGGGCTGATAACGGAGAAGCTTTCCCGTGTTTGAGCTTCAAGCTGGGAGACATCAATCTTACCCGGGGAACAGGACAGGGGATGAAAACCTTTCCTGTCAGAGCAGACCCCCTGATTGGCGGCTGAAATCCAGGCGCCAGGCCGGCCTTGGAGCACGTTATCTGTGCCTTAAATGTCACACGACGGACAAGCTGCCCGGAGCCAATAAATCTGCCTGCAGCAGGAGTCGCAACAAAAACACCACGCCACAGACCCTCTCATATCAGCACAGACAAGTCTGTTTCATAAACTCACCATCTCCTGTTACTAATTTTTTAATTCCCATCCATTAAAAGTTAAATTTCAGTTTACGCAGACATCTTTCATGTTATAATAATTTGAACAAAGATCCTTAAGGTCCTGAAACTACGCAAGAGCATTTGTTCTGTGTTGGGATCCTACAGGTAAACAGTGCAGCTTATACTATATATAATACACTCAGGCTGATAATAGACAGGATTCGGACTGTCTCTGTAGTAGGATTCTACACTGAGGTACGGCCTACCATTGACAAGAAGTTGTGGAACAGCACAGAATTTAAAATTGATGAATGGCATATGTCTTTTCATCCATGGTTTTGACGGTTTGAAATATTAAGCATTTTAACACATGATACAAATGAAAACAACAAGGATCGTGTTCATAAAGGACAGTCATTCAAAGACTGTCGGTGTAGGATACCCACCCTGACATGCAGACCATACCACATATAACCAACACTGTGCCAACACACATTAAAGAAGGGCCCGCATGTCTACTCCAGGCAATTTCTCTGTTTTAGAGTTCATAACACCACCGTATGTTTCTCACAAGTAAGCCAAAGTGCATTTGATAACACTGGGACGGCAGATGCGCTGACGACCACTGTGCCTCCTTTTACAAAAATAAATCTGCATACTAATGTATCGCCGCTGAGATACACCGGAGGCCGACGTCGGTATTAGTGACCTCGGATCGCAAAGAAAGCCGCCGCCCTGTTCGGCGCGGTTGTCAGACTCAGCAGGCGGAGCTGCATGTTGCCTAGTACCATGAATAACGCATGAGGATCACAAAGAGACATCGGCAGCCTGACGGAGGAGGGGGTGCGATGTAACGGCAAAATCATCCACTATTTAACCCCTCTAAATGCATTCTGTTAAATCGTGAGAAGGATGCATGTGTGCATCCTGATTAATAAGTTGAACTAGTCCTATTTTAAAAATCTCAATTTCTGTATCATAGAGAATTTTTAGATAAACATTTATGTGCTTATAAAAACACACGTAATGGATGAAGGTCTGGTAGGATTAGTGTGAATATGTAGCGGCGGATGCAGAAGCAATGCACGCAGACAAACACGGCTTATTTGAGATGATGGACTCCAGGGCGAAACGGCAGGATGACAGCACAGTCACCTGCCTGCAAACATGCAGTCCAACCACATCCTGCACTTCCCAGGGGTGTGTTTCTTTTGTTGACAAACGATGCCGGCGATTTATGGCAGTCACGCTAAGATACGGTCGGTACAAGCTGGGTAACTAGATGGCTGCCGCGGAGCTACAGTGATGGCAAGCGAATCATAAGGCGGAGAAAGGCAGACGATTCCTGTCAAGGACGGCACCGGGTCGGGATTTCATCCCGACAAGTACAGACACGTTAACACCCGTGACATCTGAACAAAATACAGACAATTTATGGAAAAGGGTGATTTGCATAGCCTTGTTTACCGGCACCACCGAGGGTGTATTCACCACGGCTCCATCGTTCAGCTGCCTATTCCTCCATCGAAGCCGCTACTATACCCGATACTGACAGCAAAGCGGGGCTTTGTTTTCCCCCACCGATAAAACACAAAAATGACAAAGTCTTCCCGGTTGACAGATAGACTAGAACCTGGTGCTTTTAGATACCCGTCCCCGACCGGTTCTTCAGACAAATACAGATCATGAATGTTTTATTTTATGGCTTTTTAAATGTCGGTAAACCGTGTTAAATAACTAACGAGCACGGCTATGGCACCTAGAGATGGGGACGCCTTATAACAGCAATACCTATGTATAAGAGAACGGTATGGCTGAATTCTCCGGTTTGATTAACGCATCGAGCGAAATGAGGTTTCGGTGGGACACATAATCTAAATAAAAACGACTAGATCCTTCGTAGTGACATAACGAAGGAAGTGGGCTTTTACGTCGAAAAAGCTACCCCAAACGACGAGCTATCAAGCGGCCATTAGTATTAAAGCATACCTAAGGCGTCCGCTCGATTCCCCCTGTGGCATCAGCTAGCCGCCTAGCATCTCGGCTGCGCCCGCAGGCGAAATCGCCCGCCTAGGGGGACCAAGGAACCGGTCCGAGGGATTGGCGAGTTACTAATACAAAAAAACACCAGCTAACGCCGTTTCTACTCACCTTATGTGAAAATGACACGGAGCAGTGCTCTCTTTTCCCCGCCTAAACGATACGCGATCAATTACAGACGATAATCCCCTCCGACAGCCATTACTGTGAAGGAATCGGAGCTCGTTCTGCGACTGATGGCGAGCCCCGCCCAGTCGGCCATGACGTTGGAGCTCGGGGGCGGTGCTGGCTGCCGCCCCGCCCACCGGCCACAGCGGGATTCCGTGTGCTGCTCACCGAAACCGGCGATGCAGACCTTATTCTTTCGCCTGTAAATAAAAAACAACCTCCTCGATCGTTGGCTACTGAGCTGCGTACCACGACCAAGTACTCGCAGATAACAGTTTCATTAAATTTTTTTACCGTTGTATTAATAACACCGATTCCCCAAACAAGCTGATTCAAGCTTGTAGACGTTTAGATATTTGATGAACGTGACAAACACGAAACTACGTTTTCCTGCCTGACAGCAACAGTGGCAATTGTGTGAAACAACTATTAAATCTAGGTATAATTGAAATGACTGATTGAATAGCCGACCCCTAATATTAGGTCTGCACCTACTTTGAGAACCACACTGAAGAATCACGTTTTCTCCCTGGCTTTTGATTAGCACGAGTGTCTATTATGCCCCCCCCCCTCACCTTTTTGTTGCAGTTTTGTTCTAATTCTAATTTATCATCGATTCCTTTAATTTCGTGCAGCACTTTGGTCAACTTTTGTCGTTTTAAATGTGCTCTCTAAATACATTTTGATTTGATAATCGGAAAATAATTTAATGGTCACGTTGCGTTTTCATATTTGTAGTATACAGAAGTTCCCCTTGGTTTCTTACACTTCGTATGTTCCCCTCTTGTTTTTTGAACAACATTTGATTTTCTATAAAATATATTCAATATTATAATTGGAACACATACTCCACTGCCATGCTGTTTTTTTACACAAAATGCATGACCTAATGCCAAAATATTGCATAAAAACTACAGATAAACAACAATTATGGTTGTCTCATTGTTGAACACAATGCTCAGTCACTTGTAGTACAAAGAAAGTTGTGGGCACAGCCTAATATATCGTGCAGATAGAAATAAGAGAAAAAAGAAATAGTGAATTTGTGTTTTGAAAAATATAATATACAAACATATTCAGGTGCACATCTGTAACTTATACAGTCAGGTATAAGTGAACATGTTTTATTCACTGATAAGTTGGGCACCAAGGATTGTGTGTTGTTTTTGACCATGTCAGTTCAAAGTGTAGCGTTATACAATGGTTAAAGGTGAAACATCATACAGCTGAACAACATACAGGAATGACAGTTTCTCCTGAACATTTGGATCAGCTACTTCTCTGAATCCATAGACACTAGACCAGAAAGACGTCAATGAACATGACCAGAGCAGAAAGACGGGCTTACCAGAGAGCGAAACATTAGTCATTTCACACACATAATGGCAAATTCACCATTGCCTCTTACACCAAGGGTTAAACATCTGAAAAGAGTGCTTACCTGAAGAAAAACTTAGTAGCACATTCCTGGCTATACTGAGCAAATTCTAGACTTGAATTACATTAAGCTAATATCTTCTGTAATTATAATAATCTGTGCTGTGATGAGGAGAGTGTTGGTGTGACCAACTGGTTAGCCCATCCTGTGGTCTGTGTGGATCCCAGTGCAGTGATGGGGACACTGTGCTGCGAAAATGGTAAATTTTTGGTCAATTTTTTCTCATTTTCAAACTAAAGACTTCTGGCCATTGGGCTTTTGGCATTATATGCCTAAGAACCTTAATCATCTGTGCTTGTGATCAGATGGTCACCAGTTCAGCCCTTGTCGTTGTTATTATTATTACTGTTATTATTATTTTCATCATCATCATGATGAAATAAAGATGCACTCTTACACTGTCCATACAGCATTTACAGGTTAGCAAAAGGGTTTTGCAATAAAATGGGTACTTTACAAATCTTTGGACCTTGCTGCTTATCAGAAAACACACAGTGGTGGTGAAGTGGCTCCTCATTGGTAGGCTTTGGGTGTCTTGGAAATTGCTATATAAATGCCACATTCATTCATTCATGATAAACAGAAAACAATCAATAGGAATAAGTCATTTTGGAAGAACTTTTCTTGAAACCTTAGTGCTTAATGTTCTTGTTCAAAAGGGTAGTGAGATTATTGTGTGGCTCAATGGGTCAAGCTGCTGCACCTGTAATCAGACGGTCATCGGTTTACATTCTGTGGTCAGTGAAGTGATTTCATCATTGGGCCCTTGAGTCAGATCCTCAACCCCAGTGGCCCCAGGCACTGGCTGACTCTGCTTTCTCAATTGTACGTTGCTTTGGATCTAAGCATCTGCTAAATGAATGTTTAATGTAGTGCATTCTTAGAACCTCCATCCTAGAGTATGCGCTGCTTTTTTGGAACAGCATGCTAATGGGTAAGGAAACTCTGTGTCATCTCAACTAATGAATAAAGATGCTTTATAGACATGGAAGTCTGTGTGTATTTTGTTCATCCTCATACTCAAGAGTCCTTCACCCTATCACTCCCACTTAAATTACTCTGTGTCAGTGTTTCCAAATCTGGTTCTCGGGACCTACAGACAGTCCACATTCTTGCTCCTTACTGGGAGCTGGGAGGGAGAAAAAACATGGACTGACTGTGGGTCCCCGAGGCCCGGATTGGGAAACACTGCTCTATGTAGGTTATTTATACTATCATTCTATGACTTAGGGAACCTCTTTTTATCCAAAGTGACTTTCATCAGCTCACACAGCTGGGTGTGTTTCTGGAGACCCACATACCCTTCCCAAAACAGACAAACAGGAAGTTTCCTTTCTGTGACTAGAACTTTCAGTGAGTGTTACCACAAACGGATGGATGTTTTGTGTCTAATATGACAGGCCTTGGCTGAGAACCCATGCAAAATGAAGAGCCTGCATGGTGCAAAATGCTGGCAGCAGCTGAGATGAATGAGCAGCCTGCTTGGCTCATTGTGGGAGTTATGTACTTGCTGTTTTTGTGTTTATTACATAAGTATCAAATTCTGCTTGCACTTCAATGTTTTTAACCCCAGAGGGCATCAGTGAGTCTATTACTGCAGTGATTCTGCCATGAAAACAAAGACTTGAATATTTAGTAACAAGCCATATCCAGAACGATGGATAAAATCCAATAATCTTTTAATCACATATTACACCAACAGAACATGTGTCAAAAGTCATCTTTTAATGATACAAAAAAAGACCATAAAATGTATACAGACTTTCAGACACACACACACACACACACACACTACCATATATATACATACACACTGCAAATTTGTTCTGGGCCTTTCAGAATATCTGTTTCTTCCATGTTGAAATGATCACATAATCCCATATGTTTGAGCCATTTAGCAAGAATGTTTGCAATTACCCAACATAAATCAGATTACAGCCATATCCCAAAAATAGTGAGGTGTTTTCAATATGTGGCAAGAGAGATGGAGAACCTGTGAATCACAAACGCAGAAAGCAGACTAACATTATTTTCTCCTTATGAGAGTGTGTTGATACTGGATTCCAGGCACTCTCTTTAATTCACAAAAAAGATGCAGCTCCATTCTGATCTTCAACTCTAAGAACAATAATTAATTATTATTGTTATCATTTATCCTAAGGAGTTAAAGGAAATCAGACAAACATCTCTTAACAATCAAATTAAAATGCAAGTCAGATATCTAGTAGGGTGAGGCACAGTGTAATAACTCGTGTGGAATGAAACAGATTTTAGAACACAATTCAAATTCCAGACATTTCTTGAATTTCTTCTTATACCTTAAAATGATGGAAAACGACAGTAACAATAGTAATGATAAACTGAAGTGCTCATCAAGTTTTACTTGCTCCCCCTCCAGGTCAACCAGATGAACTTCCTTCCTTAGGCTCTAAAGACACCAGCAACTTCTAATTAGGGCTTGCCAACCCTGTCCCGGGGGGGGGGGGGACTGGGGTAGCTGATGAAATTTGCTGGGGGAGGAGTAGGTTTTCATTTTCCATAAGGCGGGACCCCTGCTTTTGTCGTGGCCCCAAAGCGCTGCTAAGGTCACTTATGCCTTAGGCCGGCTCTGCATGTAGTAGATGCACAAATAAGGGAGACTCAAACCTGAATTAGGTGATTTGATTAACTGGAACAAAAACTCTTTCCTATCATTACTGTCAGAAGATTTAGGTCATTTCTATAGTATGAAAGTCTCTCATTTTACAAAAAGAAAGAAAAAAAACAAGACCAATCAAACAATAGCAAGAGCAAATAAATTCAAGGAGATTGGCAACTGACAATCACCTCTCTTCTCCTGGTGTAATAAGCATATTAACAGAAATTCTGTATGCATTTCATTTTGGGAGAAGTTGGTGTGTTTTAAGTAGGACCAAAAACCCATAAACATTAAAATCTTTTTTTTGTTTTTACTGCTCTCCTCCGTTACCTGATGCCTGAATGAGAAAATGCACAGCTTTGATATGGTGCCACTCCCTACCCAGGAAGATGCACATGAAGCTGTTGGGCAGACTGAAGGTTTAAGGCACCAGAGCAGCCGTTTTGCACGCAACGTCTTGGTGGAGCCAATCAGACACTACAAGTCGAGTCATGTGATCCCCCCACCACGCTTTGCTGTTAGTAGTTGCCGTTTGGTCCAGAGAGCTCTCATGCTCAGGGTCAGCTGCACTATCTTCAACCCAAAATATGAACCCCCACCACCCCATCCATCGTACCCATTTGTTTGTCCATTTGTCTGATGGTCTTTCATTAAAAAAAGTAGAGAAAAGAACAAATCTCTGTAGTGGTCTCAGTGTTGGAGAATTCCCCAGCCTAGCAGGCTGGGTGCTGGCTCACAGTCCCTCATGAAGTCTTCTTCTCCTGGCTGCTGTCATCCGCAGTGGAAGGAGGCAGCTGGGCGTGGTCACTGCTGGGTGCTTTATTTGTCCGCAGGTGCCTTGGCTTCACGGGCAGAGCCACCACCAGCAGCAAGCAGCTGATATGACCGCTGAAGTACCACGACCTGGGAAAGGAGAGGCCGACGTGTGAGTGATCAAGACAAAGAACAGCCATCATTTGCTGGGCAACTGCGGCACTCTCATAGAGGTAGGAATCACCAATGGTCGCCTACAGGACATTGTGACGCTCTCTCTCTACACTGCTCCATCTCCACTGAGGCAGCCGGCACATACTCCCGGTCATCACGGCTCCACCCTACTTTACCAAATGTCCTTGAACATCTCTTACTTCCTCTTAATAGCCTGCTCATTCGTCTCCCCCAGCAGCAAATTACATCTCTCGAAAAATGCAGGGCCGTGTCATTGCTGCTTTGAGGGATAAATTAACTGATAGCATGAACCACATCAACCCTCGTTCAAGTTTATTAAAGCAATATCTGTGCCAGTGTTCAAGCTACAAAGTGATCTTTACGAGGAAAAGACACCCTCATGCTGGGTGGGAAATTAATTAAAAAAAACCTAACAAAGATAAGTAGTTGGAAGATGGATGGATGGATAGATGGAAAGTGTCAAATACACGGCCCAAGTAGATGACCGTCTGTTTGCTTGAATGTGTGAGGCTTCTGACGCAATTCCTCTTGCTCCGGATGCTGCTTGTCATTTACCTGTAAAACTTCAGTGATGGGGCCACCGAAAGCAGCACAAATGGCACTACTGTGTAGCATATGGCGATCTGAGCCCCCGCCCACGTGATCACATCATACAGCAGCTTGTGCGTCGCAGAGCCCAAGAAGTAGGGCCTGACGTTGTGTCTCACCTGAAGATCGAAATGAGAGAGCACGTTGCTAAATGATGAACGTTTAAATCCATAATATCTACATTTCCAGTATGGAGTGCTAAAGTCATTTAAGGCTGTTTTACTGACTGACACAGACATCAGCTCATTCATATGCAGTACAGTGTCAAGAACCAGAGATACTCAGTTAACACAGCTGCTGCCCCATCACTATTACACAATTCACACTTTATCCATGGCTTCAGAAACACGCAGCAACTATTTCACTACTAAATGGTTGGAAAATTATTTCTAGAGGGTTTGTTTTGAGTTCTGAGCAGTCATACATGGGATTGCAACATGAAGCCATAAGTATGAGGGGTAAAAGCTACCGGCAAAGATATGACGAGGCAGGACGGGAGGACATGCGGCAGCATGCAGGAGGTGGGGCTGCAGCACTCACCGCTCTCGCCGCCAGCGTGACGAGAATCCCTGTGACAAAGGTGAGGTAATACCCAGGGTAGGCGCCGTGCCACATTGCCGACAGCAGGAAGGTAGCAGCGGTGGGCTTGAAGGGACAGCGCTCGTAGCACACCCTGGAACCAGGATACCAGGATGTGTGTGTGTGTGTGTATGTGTGATATATATATATATATATATATATATATATAATCAGTTTTAAAACTTTAGCTGTAAGTTTTAGTGATTTTACTTCTTGGTTTGGTTGCAAATTTTATGCTATTTTATGTTTCTAATCTGTAGAGAATCCTACTTGAAAAAGCATATTAATAATGGGAATAAAAGAGAGGCTGATCTTTACTTTAGCTGAATAGTATTAAGGAATTGTAACAGAAAACTGAAAGTTTGTTTTTATTTTATTTCAGTATTTAAGCATCCTTGAGCATGAGAAATATTATTATTATTATTAGTAGTAGTAGCAGCAGTATTTATATTATTTATTTCAAAGTTACCTTTGGAAGCAATATTTATAGTTTTTGTTTAGTTGTAGATTTTATTTTGGTATCTTATTTTATTTCCGTTTACATAGCACTAACCTTAGACAGACGCCCCATTCCATTCAAAGTGGAGCTTTTGTGTAGAGAGAGTTACTCTGTAGATACTGCTAACACTGACCAACAATCAAAAATGACAGGGGCGATACCAGGATTGTTTTTTAACTTGGGGGGTATAACAGGGATATAATTCATAAACAAGGACTGATTTTGTCATTAGCCAATGATATGTTATATACCAGGGAGTGACAGGGGCATGGGCCAATCAGTTTTCAACTGGGACCACTGCCCTTCTGACCCCTCCCCTCTATATGCCCCAGAAAAGCGGTCAAAGAATTTAGCAAAACTGTACATCATGGTTCCTTCAGCAGCACAGCGTAGCTAAAGGGCCCCCAAAAACCAAACAAAAATGGTGGTTCAGCACATCTTATATAACTTCATATGTAGAAACAATATGGCTTCCATCTTGCCCTGCACAGGGTCTGCTGGCTTTCAGCAAATTGAAAAATTATAATAATAATGTCACCTGTTAAAACACATATGTACTGGGCTAGGAAAATAAGTTCAGTGCACATGAACTGATTTCTAGATAAAAAATATCGCCCCTTCTGACATCTCAGACAGCGCAGGAAATCTAGGCTCGGGGCACCGTGACGAGCGTGTAAATTAAAGCCTGCAGGTCTGACACTGTGCGTGTGACTGTGTCACCCAGGGACACCCAGCTTTATAAGTGCCTGTAAAAGACTACACACTTCTGACACCTTCGAGGGCTCTGGGCTGGCCAACACTGATGTTAGACGGCCGATTTCGACAGTCTAAAATAAGATGCGGGAGAGTCTGAGCTTACACTGTTAAGGGAGTGTGTCATTCCATAACTGTGACAGCTAGGTTTAGGGCAGCATTAATAATTTAGGTCAGGCCTGAATGAGGTGGCAGGATCTCTCCATTTAGTTAACAGTAAGAAGATTGCTCCACATTTTCATTCATGCGACGTGTACATAGAAAGCAGTTACACATTTTATAGTGAAAGCACTAGGATTTTCAGTTGCTCACCTTTTGAGCCACAGCGCAGTCTGGATGTTCCAGTTGTCAAGGAACATCTTGAAGCTGGTGGCAAACTGAAGAGGGAGAGAAGAAAAGCTTGTTGTGGGGTTGAGAGGAAACAGGCAGGATTCCCACCTGCAGGCTTGGACCTGCACTGCCTCGGATGGGAATATAGAATAGAACTTTACTGATCCCCATAAGGAAGCTGCCTTTTCACCTATCCCATCTTGTTCTCCTGGAGATGCATATAGAGCTGAGGGGGCAAACATGGGAGGGGCGGCACAGGGCTACCCAGCATGGGGCACCCCGGGAGCAATGAGGTAAAGCACTTTGCTCAGGGGCCCAATAGCGGCATCACTCTGCCAGTTCCAGGACTCAAACCGACAACCTTCTGATCACAGGCAGAGTGTCCTAACCACCTAGGCCACAAACTGCTGGATGGACATCACAGGATGGCCACGTCTTAATGGCCTTCTGGAGCCTCACCTCTATGTCCATAATTCTCAAGTTCGATATGAGGTCCCATCTGGGTGAACCATCTTTGTTGTAGCCATTGAAGCCAAATCCAGCAGCGTTGTTGATGGCGTCAGCTGTGCAGGGGTAAAAGCACACAGGGAGACGTACAGGTCATGCCTACGTTCTCCCAGCATTACCTCATGTGACTTCTTCTAATGATGTACCTCCATACAGAGCACTGTGTAAAGCAACATGACAATGCAGTGAAGGTCCAAGGAAGACTTTGGAGTCACTTGAAGGGGTGCAAATCCGCTGCAGAGACATACGCTTCTGTCATTTAACCAGAACATTGTACAAACAACCTGAACACTGTAGAGACAATCTGAGCACGCCATTCTATCTGAGCATTGTGCAGATAACATGAGCTTGTCTTTGAACCTATGTGTACATCCTGAGTAGCTATCCTTTTACCTGAACACTGTACCAACAAACTGAGCTCATACACTACCTGAACACTGTGCAGATAAACTGAGCACCTGTCCATCAACCTAAACATTGCTCAGAAAGCCCCCAGAGCCAAAGACATTGTTGCATCTAAATGCTTGTAGCGATCAATACCTATAGGGTTTTTATTGTGCTGAATTGAAGGGTAATTTAAAGTAGACCAGCCTTTGGAAACCACAATAAATAGAGGCATTAAAGAATACCTTTAAAATGCCAAGACTGCAAAAGCGTGGCGAGGGCACACTCACCCAGTGTCCACACAAAGTAGTACTTTGGCCGCGTGGTCAGCATGGAGAGGTACAGGTAGATCACCTGGCCATAGAAGGGTGTGGTGGCGACGAAGTCCTCATCAACGTTGCGCTCCACGGGGAACACTTTGCAAAAGGACATGAAGACCAGCAACGAGAGCATGCAGACGCACAGCTTCTGGATCACGTCCACCTGAGGGCAGAAAACAGTGCCGTCATCCGGCGCCCTTTGAGCCGGGCAGAGTCATAAACACGGGTCACTGCCCAGACCCAAAACAAGTCCGGCTCAGACCCGAAGCCCTACCCACGACCTGCAAGCACACACTGGCCAGGTCACGTACTTCAAACACGGTGGGTGACACACCGCCTCACTGAAATCCCTTTGTCACTCAATTTCCAAAAAAATAAAAATCACGATAAATCATCCTTGCCCTGGAGAAACACCAGGATCTGCTTTTTTGTACCCCACTTGGAAAAGACACACAGAAAAAGGAACAATCTGATTAAGCTATGCTTAATAATTAACATGAATGATTATTAAACACTGACAGGATTTGCTCCTAAACAGAAGAGTGACCATTTGCAGTTGGTCCCTATGGCCATGAGCTCCTGTACTACGGAGGGGAAAGGAAAGCAAAGGTGATGCTTCATCAGATGCCTAGCTGACCTATGCTGAGTGGGAGGAAGGGCTCCCCCAGTCTACACATGCCTGGGCACAAGCTACTGTGCAGCAAGTTTCTGTTGTCTGCCCTCTTTCCAGCAGGGGGTGCTATTTAATGCATCAATCAATCACAGTTGTTCAATAAAGTCCCTCATCTTCTAACACAGTGGTTCCCAAACTGGGGGGCGTATTGCAGAGGGGCACACCAATCGGATAGCTTCAGGGTCATGTCCCACCCTAAAATAATCTCTTCGCAGACTGGACGATTAAACAAATAAAGAAGCGCAACATTACAGAAACTAACAACAAATAAACCACTAATTTACGTGTACTATTAGAGCATTTATGCAATTTATTTAAACTTTATTTTACCAGGTAAATTAACTGAAAAACAGTTATAACTGCTCTACGGATATTCTGCAGAAATAGCAGATAACACCTCGGAACTGCCTGGGACGTCACGTTCTTCAGCCAATAAGGGCAAAGTTGTGTTGTGACGGAGGCAGTTCCAGTTTTTTCAGCCGGCTGAGAGGTGCTGTACGATCTGTCTTAAGTCATCTTGCTCTTGCAAGGTTTTTGTGCCATGTGTCATGATGACGCGTGACGACGTTTTGCAGCAGCGGACAAAAAAAATCTAACTATATCATGAAAAAAGAGGTTTAAAATTTTCTACATGAAGTGCAGGGAGACTATCAATTAATGGGTATGATTTAGTGTTGTTTTGTGCTATAGTATAGGCTGAAACCTGCGGTTATCATTAAAAATAAAATTCGGTAATCGTAAGACAAGCTTTAATTTGTGTACGCCAATGAATATTAACAGAATGTTAAATCTGCATTTGCATACTTTTAAACTTATGCTGAACTTTTATTTTTAATTGATTGCTCTTTTCTCCTACAGTGGTGAAACTGCACCATTTGTATTTGTATTTTGTAATTGCATTTGTTTCGTTCAATTAGAAAAGAGAGTTGTATTTCAAATAAAGTTTGAATCTGAACCTGTGTAGTTTGAATGGGGGGGGCTCAATAATGTTCCTGTCTAGAAAAGGGGGCCCTGCAGAGAAAGTTTGGGAACCACTGCTCTAATAGAAGATTAGAGACCAAAAGAGACCAATCCTTTTAGGGCATGACATGACAGCTGTGCGGAACAGCATAACAGCATAACATAGCAGCTGAAGGTAAAGTTTTACGTTTGGTTTATACGAGAATTTTCCAGTGTTTTGCCTCAGCAAACATACCGGGTCATTATGATCTAGCTGTTGTACTCTACTCTTGTAGATCATAAGCAGAGTTGGTAATTCAGGTCCAGAGAATAAAAGTCCAGACCTGGATTTTGTTTCAACCAACCAATCAGTTGAGCATAAACAGTCACAGTCACCGAGAATTCAACCTGAATTACCCAACTCTGATCGCAAGTCTTTCTGTGCCATACTCTTTCAACTTCCCCAGTTCATAATTCAGCAATGCATTATGGAGGCACAGCCAAGGCCATTATATACATTTGACTTTAGGCCAGAGAGGGGACAGCAGGGGCGCAGCGGAGGGCTTACCTTAGGTGATGGGTCACTCTGCTTGTGCGTCCCGTTCACCTTGCCATTGTTCTGCAGGTGCTTGGCACGGTAGGACCTGCCCTCGATGAAGGCGATGTAGTCATTGTAGGAACACGTAGGACCCGCTAGGATGCCCATGAAGTTACAGTTATAGCTGAGATACTCCAGGAGACTGGGCATCCGCCTGCAAGGGTAGCAAAAACAGACATGGAGATTTCCCCAAGCAGAAACGAGAACGGATCCAAGTTAGTGCAGGGAAAAAGAACCAAAAGCAAGTGGGAACGCTTAAGTGATGCGTCTGCAACCTACAAGCAGGATAGATTTCTTCTTCTTTGAATTCCCAATACATTGTGGCTCAGTGACCTCATTTGATTTAAGAAAATAGGTAGGTGCCCAAGTGATTGTTGCCCAGACCGGTATTTTAGGTCTAACATTCCGACAGAAATCTATCCTTAGGATTATTTGTATCAGTTCCATGTGTATATTCTACATTTAACTCAGTCAAAGCTAAGATCGTGAGGCTTAAAAACTGCATTTTCCTATGACTATCGTCAGACTGCTGAATAGTCCAGCCCCTCCCAACCTAAGACAGACTGTTAAGGGACAAATGGCTCTGGACTCATAAATCTGAAACTATACTTGTTCATTTGCTGCACATTCTACTTCCAGGATAATTTGAGCAATCATTCCCCACGATTAGGTAGTTAATTGTATCTTATCTAGGACTTAATGTCATGTTTTTTGTTTACATGTCTTAACATATGCTATTTATTACTTTATCGTTTGCACTATGACCAAGGAGAATGATATTTCATCTCAGTATATAACCACATGCCTCATATAACTATAGTTAGCAATAAAAGTTGCTTTGACTTGAATCAAGAGTCATTCCCCTTTGCAAACTCTCTTTAAAGAGTTTAGTGAATACCAGGTCAGCCTGTGGGAACACTGAAACCCACAGTGGGCGAGATGCAGGGTCCTTGGTGAACAGCAGCAACATGGGAAATTAGGATCTACCAGCCACAGTGGGTGAAGCCTCGAGCCCAGAAAGTGGGAAGGTAGAGAAACTGATAGAAAAGCGATTAAACTAGTCAGCAAGCAGAAGTCTTTTTTGGGACCCGTGGCACTGTTGCTTCCACCATGTCCAACCTAAGTACAGAAGCCAGAAGGGACACGAATGACACCTATAGCCACCCACCAGAACAACATAATGCAATGTAGCCACGGCGTACCTCACGGCGAGAATTTTCTGACTGGGGGACAGCTGATCCTCTTTCCTGGCCATTCCTGGGAGGTCAGAGAGGGAAGCAGGAAGGGAAAGGCTGAGAGAGGCAAGTCGTACATCAGCGAGCGGAGCACTGGAACAATGCTCCTCCGAAAGATAGTGGAACATTACTGTGGTAATATTTAACCCATTGCTCCATTGGAAATGGCTTAATTGAACGGTGCGTGACAATGCATAGCGACCCTCAGCACTGCAGGCTGCCCTGCCTTATTTCCCCCTCCATCAGTACAGGGTACCCTTACATTACAGGGATGGCCAGGTGAGTAGGACGTAAGTCTATGTGTCTGTGTGTGTGTGACAGGGGGTGACAATAAAAACATGGCAAATATTTTAAACAACAGGAACTCACACATCAGATTTAAAAGGTCCCACAGGGATTTTAACTATTTAAAATATAAATATGATTAATTGAATATGACACTGGGGAAGATCTAGGTCTCCCTCTTCCCTCCCCCAACCCCCTTGATAAAAATGTTCAGTGCAGAGAGCTGCAGGGAATTCCCACAATTCCCCAACTAAGTGAAACCACAGGTGTGACCCTTGGCGTTTCGCCTGAGCTTCTGCAGCTTTAAGGGTGAGAGGCTGCGCTAACAACAGAGAGAGACTTCTGAAGTCTGGCAGGTATCTGTGAATGCAGTGAGCTGGTAAAGGACTACCCGGCACAGCCGCATTGCCCACAGGAAACAGCACTGGAATTTTCCAGAACAATTCTTCATCTATTTCCTAATGTGTTTTGACAGTTAAATCAGGCCACAGAAATCAATTTGACACCGACTGATGAGGTCTCCTGGTTTCCGCTGGGCGGACACAGGAGAAGCAGGGCCTCTTTGAGGAGGACTACCTAGACCAAAGCAAGACACCCCCAGAGACACGGGCGGTGAGCAGGAACAAGGGGGGGCACATCGATCTCCTGTGTCAAGCTAACTTTTCGGTATGAAGATGTGCTGCTTCGCTGACACTGCAGTGAGAAGTCACAGTTTCCTGCAGAGAATGCCCAAGTGACGGTGACGTCTGGGCTGGGGTTCTGCGCACTTCAGAAGAACAGGAAACCGGACGGTTCTCTGTGATGCACAGATCTTGTTAGATCAGCACCCAGATGGTCTCTACCACTCTGCGCCATCTTCTCAGCCTATCCTAGGCCAATCGGTCAGACACCACTGCAGAACGCCGAGGCACGTTCCAGAGGAGGATGAGGCCTCGATGTAACGTCAAAGCCTGGGTGGATCCCTGCTGTCTGTTACAGCTGACTGCCCTCTGTGGATCGGAGGAAGGAAACGGGTCCCTGGGTACCTCTCAGTCTCCATGGGAAACAGGATAGCAAGACAGTGACTGCAAACTGTCATATTATCGATGTTCTTCAACACGAAATATAGAAACGGACATTGATGCTGCAGTCTTGCAGTCTGACTATCCACTCTCAGTCCATGAGTCAGGTTCGGCTTGACTGTAAGCATACCACCTGCTGTCCGGCCCAGCGCCTGCACTGTCACTGCAGTAATGCAGAAAACACTTGGGGAGTTTAAACCGGTGCTGAGTTCGGGGTCACGCCTTCCGCTCCTAGTAAGATGCATGGCTTTCAGGTCAGGGCGCACGGCATTTAATTCACCGTCCCTCCAGCCAAACGGCTTCTGAAATATCCGC
>JAODUD010000039.1:7242123-7253441 GCA_026784285.1 Stomatorhinus walkeri | reverse complement strand
AAAATAATTAATAAGAATCTTTATTTTTAAATGTATTTATATAATAATAGTTACTGTTACTGTCTATCATTGTATAAATATATTTTTACTGTCTAAATATATGTATTCAGCTTGTGTAAACATGCACGATGCTATCACAGCAAATGTGAGGCTGAGACTGAAGCGTTACCCTTTGTTTCTGCTGAGAGACGCGCCACGTGACTCATTTCCCCATGCGTACAAGTTATCTTAGGTCGGCATTCACAGTTTGACTTCTGAGATTCAAATCGAGCTCTAGGTAATTCTTTCTTCGAACTGGTTGGTTTGACTTTTAAGAAATTCGAGTCCTAATGAGTTTGAGAACTGAGGTACCACTGTGTGTGTGTGTGTGTATATATATATATATAAGTTATACACACACACACACTTACATATACGTCTATATACTTCACCTAGTTTGACTTTAGATATAATAAATCTTTGAGATACAATACTCGCCCATGGCTATAGGTATCTTTCGATAAGAATTTCCTCCAGGAGCTATAAAGGATCTTGCCGATCGCGCAAAACCCTCTCTATATGAAATTTTCTTCTTATAATTTGCACAGCAATATCAATTGGTCGCTCATTCATGAATGACAAGGCCATGACTTAACATATTTCCATGCACAGGCACTGATTAAGTGTGTGAGCTAAACCTTCTTTACGTAGAATAAACCTGGGGCAGGGTAACTGGTTTATCGGGGTAACTTGTCGGATTTAAGGTATAACAGTTCAAATGGACTTCATATTTGTTTACTTACATTTTGCCCAGACTACCTTAAATCTGACAAGTTACCCCGATAAGCCAGTAACCCCGCTTCATAGTACAGGCCAAAAGCCACTGCCCCAAGAAGGTTTGAGGATTTGGATGTGCTGCTATGACAACACAACCAGCAAGAGTTTCAAAAAAACAACAGATGCAGGATCATGCCAAATTGTCAACAATTACATCCAGCTAAACGAGTAATCCACGTACGAAAAATACCCCCTTGTTCACTCGCTTAAGTTGTCATGGTAGCTCAGTGGGGATTCATTTAAGACACGTTGATGGAACGGAATTCCACTTAAATGAGCCAGACATGTCAAAATAAGTCACACTTTCCCTTAATCCTCCTTGCGGAGCACCCCCCTGGTAGCTTTAAATACCCTTGTTGTAAAGAGAGAAAAAGTATACAGGTCGTTATTGAGGTATTAATCAGAAGGATGCAAAACAAAAAATCTTTAAGTCATATTGTTAGGTGTTTTTAAACTTTTTATTACCATTTTCATGGTGCATTATTGCTATAGCCTTTACATCACCATTAAACTGCTAAGACAAACAGATGAATGCATACTGTACTGTGAGTGCTGTGAACATTAGCCTGAGCAGGAGATGAGTGAATGAGCATCTCGCGGGAATGCTCGCACTGCCGGCAGTTGGGGCCGAAACTGTCATACACTCGCGCAGGACAACACTCGTGCTGCCAGACATGGCGCAGTCGTGGTCACATCTCTACAGTCTTGGAACGGTCATAACGTCGATGTTGACCAATACTGTTTTTTTGACGATATAGCATTTTACCACGCTATTAATAAAAAGAAAAAAATAGTTACTGGAAAAACTACAGTGTTATAAAAGTAACATCGCTACTGATAAGCTAAAGAAAAAAGTAGTTAACTCCGTAGCATTGCTAATTGTAGTTGGCTACTCCCCAACATTGAATATGACTCACTAAAAGGTCACGTCAACGTGGACTTTAACTTAATCTGAAACAGCCCAAGCAAGGCTTATTTAGAGTTCTACCCGGACCAAGTCAGCGTCCTGGGAGTACTGAACTGTGACAAGCTGTGTTGTGTCTCTGTTATCGCTAAAGTCGTTGATAAAACACAATTAGTATAAAGATGGCAACATGATTAAACACGAAGTTAAAATAATAAACACCTGTGACTTTACTCCTGTCTTTACTGTGACAAGCTTAAATGCTAAGTCTTAAAAACACACATTTTGTTGTATATTATTAGCTTGTATAATTATCAGAAAAATATATTCTGTGATCGCTTCTCCAGGGGAGCTGATCACAGACAGGAAACATGACTGCCAGATGTCAATAACATCAGCACAAACAACAGAACTTCGTTTTCTGCTGTTGTTACTTTAAATAAAGACTAAGCCATTTCGGTAATGACCATCATGTGGCCGCCAGCAAAAGGACACAGGCATGAAACATCTAGAAGGAGAATGAGAATGGGAGCTCCATTGACAGACAGGGGCCAAGTCACCACATGCACGAACACATGTGCAGTGCTTCCTGCCAAGCTTCTGGAAGAGCATCTGGGCTAATGAGCCTTGTGGTTTTACAGCAGGCATTAAAGGCGCAGGACGTTGTTCTTTGCAATAATCAGTAATTCAACGATTTGTTCGTCTTATTAAACCAGTGAAATAAGGGGAGTGATATAAACGTTAATTAAATCCACAGTGCTAGTGTAAGCACGTAAATAGCCAATAATGCCTTTGACCATGTCTACAAAGACAGGACATTCCTGTTTACTGGTTTCAATTAACTGCTGTGCTGAAACTACAACAGTGGGTACAATATGGTGTACAAATAAAACAGATACTGTACACATACTTGCACTTTATTTTAAGGCTAAACCTTCTGTAGGAAATACACCAGGCCTGTCTGGTAGCCTATTTTATATACAATATCTCATCCCCAGACAGCCATATACTCCACTGTGCACCTGCCACCTCAGCCATTACAATGCATTACAATGCAAGATAATAAATTACAAGGCATTACATTACAATGCGATACAATGTAATGACAATGAGCGTATTTCTTAGTCATCTCACTATGAATTCTTACTTATAACATCAAACAAGTAACAAAGTCCCATGTACTATACAAATGTTCAGCAATAAATGCACTATAATAGTTGGCAAGGTTTGTCACAGCCTGGATAATTTGGTTACTACAGTGTGCTTCGTATTAAGCAGTACTTTGACTGGGGAAATCCATATTAGAACTTCCAAGCTGTCAACTTGGCAGTTTAATATGTAAGGAATTCTAATTATCCAAATGAGAGAATGAGCTGCAGACGTCCCCTGTCATGGTCTGGAGCGGCTGCTTTATGGGCTCACGTTTAAGGGACGATAAAGGGTTCCGGAAAAGCACACATCACTCCGGCAGCTTTCGTGTGCAATGGCATCCCCCTTTGGCGTCTCACAGGTGAACCTTCTTCTCAGGTCAGCCGGTGAGAGAACAAAAGGGAGAGTGAGAGAGAGACGTCACTCACCAGCCGAAGCAGAAGAGGGCGAAGTAAAAACCCAACAAGGTGGCCACCACGTGTCTGACAAAGGGGCTGGTCTTGCTGGGGTGAAGGTAGAGCCGAAACCAGAAGGCGGTGAGCAGCGCAAACAGCTGGCAGACCACGAAGTTCACCTGGGAGGCACATGCACACACAGACAGACAGACAGACACACAGACAGACACACACACACACACACAGACACACACACACACACACAGACACACAAACAGACACAGACACACACACACACACACAGACACACACACACAAACAGACACAGACACACAAACAGACACACACACAGACACACACACAGACACACAAACACAGACACACAATCTGTAGTTATCAGTCTGCAGGCAAACAATAGAAGTAAGAATGTCTCTCTGGGATCAAAATCCATCTGATCTTACGTTAATGTCAGTGTACTCAGTACATGTGACAATTAAACTTTGAATCCTTGATTACACTCTTTGAAGTGGCACGCTTGTTAAAAACAATGAGGGAACAGCCAACATCATGATGGACCCAAATCGTTACAAAGCGTTCACCTGCTTTCCATTCAAACACTGACCTTCTCAGGGGCAGGAATCCACTGTAGACTCCCCTGCCCAGTGACCAGCACTGGATACATGCTATTTGGGTTATCAACAGAGGAGATCAATGGAAGGCCCTGTCTTCAGCATTAAAGGGGACAGCACTGGACCTCTGTGGAAGCTATGGACCTTGGTGTGAGCCAGGGCAGCCTCTAAGGAAGCTGTGGACCTCAGTGTAAACCAGGGCAGCCTCTAAGGAAGCTGTGGACCTCAGTGTGAACCAGGGGAGCCTCTAAGGAAGCTGTGGACCTCAGTGTGAACCAGGGGAGCCTCTAAGGAAGCTGTGGACCTCAATGTAAACCAGGGCAGCCTCTAAGGAAGCTGTGGATCTCAGTGTGAACCAGGGGAGCCTCTAAGGAAGCTGTGGATCTCAGTGTTAACCAGGGCAGCCTCTAAGGAAGCTGTGGAACTCAGTGTAAACCAGGGCAGCCTCTAAGGAAGCTGTAGACCTCAGTGTGAACCAGGGGAGCCTCTAAGGAAGCTGTGGACCTCAGTGTGAACCAGGGCAACCTCTAAGGAAGTTGTGGACCTCAGTGTGAACCAGGGCAGCCTCTAAGGAAGCTGTGGACCTCAGTGTAAACCAGGGCAGCCTCTATGGAAGCTGTGGACCTCAGTGTGAACCAGAGCAGTCTCTAAGGAAGCTGTGGACCTCAGTGTGAACCAGGGCAGCCTCTAAGGAAGCTGTGGACCTCATTGTGAACCAGTGCAGCCTCTAAGGACACTGTGGACCTCAGTGTGAACCAGGGCAACCTCTAAGGAAGCTGTGGACCTCAGTGTGAACCAGGGCAGCCTCTAAGGAAGCTGTGAACCTCAGTGTGAACCAGGGGAGCCTCTAAGGAAGCTGTGGACCTCAGTGTAAACCAGTGCAGCCTCTAAGGACGCTCTGGACCTCAGTGTGAACCAGGGCAACCTCTAAGGAAGCTGTGGACATCAGTGTGAACCAGGGCAGCCTCTAAGGAAGCTGTGGACCTCAGTGTGAACCAGGGCAGCCTCTAAGGACGCTGTGGAGCTCAGTGTGAACCAGGGCAGCCTCTAAGGAAGCTATGAGCCTCGTGGTGGAACAAGGCAGCCTCTACGGAAGCTGTGGACCTTGTTGTGGGCTGAGGCAGTCTCTAAGGACTTTCAGGCACAGAAAGGGCACCTTTCTGAGATGGCTTTCCTGGACTTCCTGTAGTCTGTGGATGACCATTGCAATGTACCAGGAACCCCGGCTCACAGCATGCAGCTCACACACACATACACGTAAGCCTCATGGCCACCATCGGCATTTTAATATAGAGCCTGAACGCAGTCACCTTGGAGCACCAGGTCAGTGCATCCCCCTGATCAACAAATTTACTCATTGGGGGGGTGGGGGGTGGGGGGTCAGCACTTATTTCTTCAGATTGAAAGAGGCCTCTTAGACGGTAACGATTTATACATATATTATTGTTTAACAATCGTTTATTAATGAGAACAATCATCTTCATTAATTATTTACATAGCTGGCGGTTTAGCCATGTGTGGGAATCCCTGCCTCTGCCGGAATTCAGGAAGTGGTGACAACATACAGGTCTTACCCGGGAAAGCCCGGGACGGGAAGGGCGAACGGGGAAGAGCGATTCCTTAGGCACCAGAGAGGGCAGCCCAGCATGGGAGCCTGTCTGGGACAGAGCTGCACGTCCACATGCAGAGATGTTAGCACAGCCAGTACACAGGAGAATAAAGCCAAGCTGCCGTCACTAGGCAGGGTGACGGCTCAGCGGGATCAAAGGCAGCCATACCAGCTATGACTGCTGCACAATTCAGGACGGTGCTTTTCCATGCACCCTGGAAGGTAGCGTTTTCATGAAAAAGAGAACAGAAACAGAGGAAGCGCCAGCGACTTCTTAACAAGAAAACCAACAAGCCAGATAAGTGATCGACAGCCTCTACAAACCCCCCCCCCCCCCAAAAGCAATCACACGCTACTTCATTTTTCATCTCGTTCCTCCTCTCATGGAACAATGTGCATTGATCTCAGTAAAACGTTTAATTACCCTTGTTACGAAGGCCAGCAGTACCACAGTCACACAGAGACTGCCAAAAGAGTCTGTGTGTGTGTGTGGGGGTTCCATTTTTAAGATTATTAAATTGGGGGTCCGGTGTGCTAATGCCCCACTGGGTATAGACTCCAGAGGTGTTTCTGGGTACCAGCCAGATCTGTATCCTTACCTGAACCCTCAAGTTTCCAGTGAGAGGTTGGCTTAACCTGACACTGGCCCTTGACACACTAGATAACATGCTGTGTCCTGCAGACCGGCTGTTCGATAATGACCAGCCGCCAGCGGCAGCCGCAGCAGGGCGACGCTGCGCTCCCCTCTCTTAGGCCCGGCATCTGAGGGAGCCTAGGGACCCAGTCTTAAACGGACAGGCCTCCGTATTCAGGAGGCGACCTGGTGTTGAAGTCACTGAGGTAAAACAGGCACACCACCCACTTCCACAGCGGTACCAATCGGCCTACGAGACGTCAGATCAATTTAAAGCAACAACATCAGAAAACGAATCCATCCATCCATCTTCTATGCCTATAACTTATCCTATTCAGGGCTGCGGTGCTCCAGAGCATATCCCAGAGGCAGGGCACACAAGAGCCATTCACACCTGTGAACAACCTCAGCATGTAAACAGAGGATCTGGAGGAAACCCTACAATGACTTGGGGAGAACATGCACATCTCCACACACATGGACTCCATGTGACTCCATTAATCTACATGTAAATTTATAAATAAGATTTCTCAACACAGCATATAAAGTAGGAACATTATTGGTCACAAACATATGACTTATCACTAATTCATCTTGGGAGCTTAAACAATATTCTAAATGCATCATTATATGCTACCTGAAGCTGTTTCATTTTTGCTTTGCGATAGCTACACCACAGATGTGCTGTATACAGTGGAGTGCAGTATGCTTTAAAAAGAGCTATATTTACATCATCTGTACACATATAAAATTTACGCACCAACACATTAGCTTGACCATATGATTTACAGCACTGGCGCATTATATCATTATCATCATCATCATCATCATCATCATCACATAATTCACTCCAAATGATGTGACCTAAATATCTCAGCTTATTCATGATTTCTAATTCTTGATCTGCTAAGAAAAAGGGAGGAAATGTTTGCCTCCTATCCTCCTTCTAGCAATAATGACATCACTCTGCTTAGCATTATACTTAATATCATACAGTAATCCATATCTGGAGCAAAATTTAAACAACTGATGTAATTCAGCGCCATAAGGAGAGGAAACTAATAGATCATCAGCATATGTCAGGTGATTGATTCACCCCCCCCCCCACCATACTTCCTGTTTTAAACTCATTTAATAATTTGGAGAGATCAACCATGTACAAATGAAATAAACCCGGTGATAAACCTCCCCCTTGGCAAACACCGTTAGTCACCACAAAGGCTGCTGTTATACTCCTGTTCCATCTAACTTTGATGTAAATACCAAAAATGCAGAATCCTAAATAAATATAATTCTGACTCCTTATTTATTTATTTAAAATTTCTTTTAGTGCATAAATGTACATATCTGTACCATGTTTACGTTTAAAACCAAACTGATTATGAGTAGTATTTATATATTCTAATAGCCTATTCAAAATAATTTGCTCTAATACTTTAGAAAATATGCTAGCCACTGCAATAGGTCTATAATATTCTATACTGGATATTTTAGCAGTTTTATCTTTACCCACTGGCAACAAACATACAGACATCATCGAATCTGGCAATATGCCATGAATTAATAAGCCAGTAAAACACATAGCAATTAAAACTGAAACTCTAGCACTAGCACATTTCAGATGTTCTGCCATTATTTGACCAGGACCACATGCTCTGTTAGAAGGCAGTTCCTCAATAATAGACTGGACCTCATCTGATTTAATAATAATATTAATAAATAACAAAATCTCTGATGAGGAGATGGATGTGTCCCGACTGAATTTTAATTCGTTTTTTCATCAAGAGATAAGAGCCTTCCCTCACCATGTCTTACACAGCCCCAGTAGGTGGGGGCTAGGGGATGCAATCCGCATTGTTCAGCAGAAGAGGTGAGCACTGCCAGGAAGTGACTGAGAGCAAGTCTGCACCAAAGTGAGAGACATTCCTTATGGAAGAGAGCAAAAATAAATAACACTGGATTAGAGAGAGAATTAAAAAGAATAAAACCAGTGCCTTCAGTGGCCTGTACTACGAAGTGGGGTTACTGGCTTATCGGGGTAACTTATCAGATTTAAGGTAGTCTGGGCAAAATGTAAGTGAACAAATATGAAGTCCATTTAAAATGTGGTACCTTAAATCCGACAAGTTACAGAACCGTAAATATAGTAAAGCCTTCTGCAAAAAAAAGGCTGAACCATAATCAGAAAAGAAACCAGGCAGCTTATTCAGCACATTTTAGCAAAGCTAATCTGCAGTATTACTGCATTACGCTTAACACATGCATTTAACATGATAATAGCCCTTAATATGCTATACAGTAAAAACATCCATCCATCTTCCAACCACTTATCCTGCTCAGGGTTGAAGTGGTGGCAAGGTTTGGGGGTGGGGGTGTATCCAACCTATCCCAGGCAGCATTGGGGGAGCATCCCAAGGTTGGAGGGGACCCTGGATGAAATGCTGCAGGACACATACCTTGCTGGCATTTTAGAGATGGCAATTGCCCCACATACATATCTTTGAACTGTAGGAGAAAACCTAAAATCCAGACACAGAGGTGTTAGAAGAACCCCGTGCCGTGGCGACGTCAGCAACAGCGCTCCCTGTTTACTCTTTGTACTCCGATGCCATTTAAGATCAGACTGGAATTAACCTGCAACTTTTACTTTTCAAAAACTGCTTAGTCATTACAAGTTACTTGAAGAGGCACAAGAATTGGGGGGGGGGGGGGATCTGCCATATTTAATTTGGCTTCATTTGCCACCCTCCCCCATTAAATACACCTTTGCATTTATATTAAACTATGTTCCCCCAATATCAAATTCTCGTACTCTCTAGCTTACATGTAATGTGTCGAAACCGTATTAACCGCATAACTCAGGCATTTCGGAAAACATTCATATAAATCAACAAGAAACAGCAAAACAACCATGCACCCTCTCTCTACGAGTCGCAGATAAATGATTACCAGCAATAACAGAATATTTATTCCTCAGATAAAATTCAGACATATTTCACAATATCATTAATAAATTATACATGCTATAAAGTTATTTGGTTTGGTGCCTTTCAGCCAGGGGTTTTGGAGTATGGAAACCCTGGCAGACTGCAAAGGCCCAGTGAGGGACTCCCAGCCCACCAAGGTGACATTGTCAGGGGGCCCAGAATTTCTAACCATGCCTCTGCCTTCAGACCAAGCCAGTGGTACTGTATTCATCCCTGTGGGAAAATGGGGTCATTAGGGTAGGAATCAGTAGACCTCAATCCAGAATGAGGGCCTCAAGGTATCATTATGCTGTCAGGACAGTCAGCTGGAGTTCAACACTCAATTTCAAGCAGGGCCTTAAGCACAAGAAACATTTTTAACATATCTTTTTTTTAATCCAGTGAATTGTATTCTACAAACAGACAGCACAGTGGCTCAGTGTGTAACATGGTGGCCTGATGCCACCTGCCTTTGCTGTGTGTGCAGTTTACATGCTCTCCCAGTGGTACACGGGTTTCTCGCCACAGTCCAAAGACATGCAGCTAAGGCAATTAGTGTCTTTAAATTGCCCATGGATTATGACTGAGTGCATATGTCCACTGATGCACTGGCATCGCATCAGGATGCACCCCAGCTGCTGGAATAGGCTCCAGGAGATCCTGACTGGGAAAAGCAGTTGGAAGATGGATGAATGGGATTGTACACATTATTTCTGATGGAGAGAAAGCAGATGCCATCTAACCAAAGCTTGCTTGATGAGAGACACGTCAACCACGGATCTGTAAGAGTGGTGACTCACTAACCCCTGGTCTCTTTCAGTGCTAAACCGCTTTCGTAAGACACACCATACGATGTGACCAAAGTGGGCTTCTGACCTTCACTGCTTCATTCCTATGGGGACTGTGAGAGTCTCCATTTAGCTGTGCACTTTTGCGGGGTTACATCATAGCATCCACATTTTAGCGGAGATAGTGAAGGTTACCAATGCAAGGATCTGATTAATCTAATCCACACAAGATACAGCTGGTACAGAGCTAAAGAGCTGTCCAGCACTGGCCATGGTAACAAAAACAACTTACACTAAAACCGTCACATCAAAAGCTAGAGCTCAAAATAACTTTCCAGTGCCAAACTACCCAGAATTCTGTCTTTCTACGGTTTTGTAGAAAAGACATGTGTCCATAACTAGGGTAGACCTTACGCCCACAGCTTCAGCCAAAGATTTACACCAAAAGCCCATTCATCTTCTGACCACTTAATCACACATAAGGCTGGGGTATGCCCTAGACTGGGTGCCGGCCCACCACAGCTTACCCACACACACACACACACACACCTTAGAGTCTAACACCAAGTCTTCGGACTGTGGCAGAAAAGTGAGACAGCGAGAAAACATGCAACCTCCATACACAGATTGGGGCTGGGATTCAAATCCTCAACCTTAGGGATGTGAGACAACTATGCTACCCGCGGAACGGCTGCCAACCTAACATTTCAATCTTTATTTTGCAAATTGTTACAAATGGGTAAACTCGAAATGGCAACGGACCATGGATGGAGACTAACACCATCTTGGCAGCCTGACTTCACCCACATGTTAGTCACCGGGTTAGTCATGCGGCAGACATCATGCGGGCAGCTGGTGACCAGGGGGTGGACAGCAATGCAGTCAACATGGACACCCAGCACTGTTGTGTCTACTTCCCATTTCTATATAAAATTTCCACACAAGACACAGACAGATCATACTGACTCATCTGCAGCGACTAGAACTGCCCCTCTTCGCAAATGAGGTCAGTAACCCAGGAGTCAATGCTGCATGGGTTGTGCAAAGAGACCACGTGACAGTCACTAGCCAAAAGAGCAAGAGGCAAACACAACATGGTACTTCCTCTGTAGGGAGGGACAACTGAAAGGGCACCCAGGGCCGTATTGCACCCCCCCCACCTACATTACACAGAACACAAAACATTAGCTGATCACACATCAAGACCAGCTTGAATGCCCAAGATTAATATTTACTCAAACCTCTGCCAAGAAAGCTTCACAATATCGGAGAATTCTCCAGAATTACTGTTACTATAGCAGTATCACATTGTTATTCTTAGTTCATTTCACCAAAACAGAATGAGGAGTCTCTCCCCTCTTGGTACACACGTATTCTCCTGCCTCCCCTCTTGGTACATGTGTGTTCTCCTGCCTCCCCTCTTGGTAC
>JAODUD010000039.1:7190543-7202061 GCA_026784285.1 Stomatorhinus walkeri | reverse complement strand
TTCGGCCTTCGGCCTTGGTTTCCTCTTTTTTGGTTTTTGGTTTCGGCCAAGAATTTTCATTTCGGTGCATCCCTAATTTTAATTCAGTTTTACTCATAACAGTTGAATACCAAGACAAAATAAAGCTATATTAATAAATAGTGACTGCATATATATACATTTCTTGGTCTCTGCAGCCGTCTTTTAAAATGTTTAATGTGTGGCTTCAACTACATTAAGTACAAATTTGGATTACGTCTTTGTATCTGAACATTGGTTTTGGGGCTTTTGGGGCTCAATGGGCAACTTCAAGCTACCTACTGGCTTATAGGCTCAGCAATAGACATTTAATGACTGTGGCTTGGGTCATGTGAGTCAAATGGGTAACGCTTTACTTAAGACCACGTTTTTAGTGATTCATCCATAACAAGTAATGATGCATTCGAAAAGGCCTATAAACATGGATAGAATTTTTTTTATCAGAAGGCAGAACACATTATAGCCATGTGTATTATGCGTTATGAGTGCTTTACGAAGCTCACATCTATAATGCACTATTGATACCTTTCAGTTTTCCCAATGTTCCTAGAACATAATCCCACTGCTACAGCTGGTACTGCATCTAAGAATGATTAAAAAAGCAGTCGCTTTATACCTCGAGGGTCATGGGTTTGAGGCTGGATGGTGCGTTTACACTGAACACAATTAGCACATTTTGTGAACTAATAATTTATTATAAAAAATTTTCAGCAATACTGTACTTGTATTAAAGGAATGTTTAGGTAATAATGTTGTGCTGACATTAACAGAACCTTTGCAAAAATGTAAAACGTAAATAACATTTGATTAGCATTACAGTACAAACGTTCTCTGCAAATTTTGAGAAAGCAGTATTTACGGCTAACGTGTCCGATTTAAGTTACTCCAATTTAAATGGACTTGTTTAATTGCATTTAGCCCAGACTACCTTGAATCTGACAAGTTATCCGGCTAAGCAACGAATCTTCCCTGGTAGCTTGAATAAATCAGCCTTAAGATGTACATGACATGTTTTTAAATGCGTTCTGCGGAGGCAGTTAATGCACGGCTTGTCAGGCATTGTGCTTGGTGAATCCTAGTGAAAAACAGTAAAGAATTATTTAGAGCTTTCCGGGAAGACACTTTATTTAAATGCGCAAAGAGCAATGATCTGATGTGATTCACAGTATTGCTGAGGCAGGGTTCATGCTATGTATAAACCAGTTTTTTGTTTACAAACATCACTGGGTGCATCCAGGGTACAACACTGCTTTGGTATCCCATCTCAAGATTGGAGTCAGTCGTGGTAATTAATGTACATTTTGCATTGTTTGTAAATTCAATTCAATAATAACATTCCATTTACGAGTTGGATCTGTTTGTCTTTCATTTGAATATTAATATAACAATAAAAATAAATGCTGACAATAGGTAACTATCAGTGTAGTCACACAGGCCTCTGTGAAGCTGCTTGCTATTCACATAAATGTTTATCTTAAAGGACCTGGTCATGTCAGAAAAACATTTATGGTTTGCTGTTACGTCTTGTGAATTTTGCTTAGCTTGCCTAGTTTTGTTGGTTGTTAAGCCTGTCTGGCCTGGTTTGACAATATCAGGATCAGGCTACATCAAAGTAAAGATCTTTACAAGAAGGCTATTTCACGACTTGTACATCTGAAATTCACAGGTACTGTAGACATACTGTACAAGACATGACAACTATAGCTATGTGTGTAACAGTAAGGAAATGACTGGCACGGATTATGCTGGCAGATAAAGTAGCTCGGACTGCCTATTAACTCAATATTTAGTTCTCAGTAGTGGTGATAAATTGCCAGATTCCTACAATATTCCTGACCACAGATGGATTTTTGATAGGTTCAAGTGTAGGGCAGAAATATGGCTGCTACCTCAAACAAGAGAAATTCTGTGTGCATACAAATCCTTAAATGCATATAGTTGTGCATGTAATGTGATCCTTTTGGAATACGAAACATTTTTCAGCGATCTTTTCTGTGATTTGTGCAGTTTACCGCACAACAGCTCCCTGTCGTCTATGTTTTACGTGTCTGAGTGCTGCTCTCTCCCCCCTAGTTGCATGTGCATATCTGTAATGACGTTGCACAAAAACCAGTCAATAGTCTCGTTCTGCAGCCCTATGTTGTTGGAATTCAGATGTTCAGGTCACCACTGCAGTCAGTCAGCTGACCACCTCACCTATACAAAGCAAGACAGAGGGAGATGCTAAGCTGGGGCTGTCAGGAGCTGGTGCCAGTCACCTCTTGTAACTGCAGGTTCTACCAATCTGCTTGACAGCAATAAAATCATCGTCGGTAACATATTACTTGTAGCTTGTATTACATAAGTAATGTAGTAGTATACTCTTACTTAATGTATTAGTTTATATTAGTTTGTATTTGTTAGTTATTTACTGATGACATGTTTAATCATCATTAGTTCACATATTTTATGCAGTTACTATATTTTTTTATGATTTGCACTTGAGTGTAACTCAGTGACTGAATTACTTGTGCCCCCTCAAGTAAAGTGTTACCAGAATATCAAATAATAATAAATAACCCAGATCAAAAGGAGTCGTGAGTAAATGGACAGAATTATAAATACAGTCTACAAGTTATCAGTTCAGGCAAAACTGTCTGTGACACAGCTGACGCCTGAAGGGGAGTCGAAGCCATGGCTGTTCAGGTCCTGGTCCTCAAGGGCCGAGTCCTGCTGATTTTCAGCCTTCCTTTACCTGTCAGGTGTGAAGCCTCTGTGGCCAATCACAATCAATACTATTAACCTGACTACCTGGAAAAACTGAAAACATGGCCTAGGCTTGGAATCAAGGTCCAGATTTGAAGAGCCCTGACCTAAGTGATATTCCCCAAATAATCCTCATAGTTCTAATTTCTATATTACTGTGAGCTGAGGTGAAAGCCCTTCCCTAACCCACTGGCCCCCATTTCCAAACATGTGTCATAGTACTCGAAAAGGGAAATGAAAAGTAAACACTGCAGTTCCAGTTTTGCACTTCACTATTTCTCCCAGGAACACACTTAAGTAAGCGTTGATGAAGGACAAGCCATGCTTGACACATTATTACACACACAGAGACAAAGAACTGCATGACGTGCAGCAGAGTGCATGTGCGGTTATGGAAAATAAATCAGCATCCCTCTGACCAATTAGAATTGAGAACTAAACAGTAATTTGGTATAGTATCTAATTAATTGCAGATCATCCGAAATTAAAGTAGTCTGCCCTGTTAGATATTAAGTTAATGTTCTAGAGGGCGAGAATGATGCAAGTAGGAGGCCATAAATTAACATATGTGCACACAATTAAAAACCAATGTGAGATACTGAATCAGTGATTGTTAATATTCTGAGTCTTTGGGTCTAAGTTCTTGCTTGTTTCTGGTCATTTTTTGTTTATGAGCAACTCTGCTCTCTGTTTGTTTAGGGAAGATTCCAGACTGTTTCAGTAAATGTTTCTAATCTTGAAACCCATCTAACCTCACCAGTAAGGGCAGTTTTATGTCAATTTCTAATCACTGGAGTCACAATACTGAGTTTCGCTCTTAAAAATGCACACACACATACACACACACACACACAGAAACTTGTAATCATATCTTACCACTCATTCATTCCTATGTTATAAATGCTAATGCTAACCATGACCCTTAACCCTTTCCCAGCCCTAACCACAATCATAAGTAACAATATGAGATTTTTGGAATTTTTTTGCTTTTTGATTACATTCACAGACCTCTTTGGGAGCCTGAAATATGGTCCCCACAATGTAAAAGAATCAGGTTTTTTACATTATAGGGGACATTTGGTGGAGGGTGTAGTTCGTCCTTGGTGGTGGTGTGCTGACATTACCCTGGATACTGTGACTCTCGATACACCACGAAGACTTGGTGTCCTGGTCACCGATTCGTCAGCCTACCAACAATTTGTCCTCTTTTAAACTCTGATATGTCTCCCATTATGTTGTGTAGATTGCAATATTTTATGTATAGCTGTGCTATTGCACTGCTAGTTCAACCTTCACACTCTGTTCTTACTGATGGAATATGCAATCAGCAGAGATTATATAGGCATGAAACCTCCAACACTGTTTCAGCTTCATTATCCAACATGAAAAATCCACGTGTGCCAGACAGTGGTTTGAATTTCACGTTCTACTATTTGAAGCAGACTTTTAGGGAGTTTCTACAAACAAGACTGCATAGTTTCCTTTCCAGTCATTTCAGGTGATTCTCTCACCTTAATTATTTATTCAGTTCTGTAGTTCTGTTTATTTTAGGTGAGGCATCAGACTGTGAGCTAGACAAACAAAAGTAATGTAGTAAAGTAAACTAAATGAGCTGTTTATTTCTGTCTGAACGCCTGGTATATCAGTATTAATGTATAATTAATATATTAACACAAATATCTTGCAGCCAATGGCTGGGAATGCCAGAAGAGATAAATGTTTTTTTTTTTAATTTCTGAAATTAATTAAAAAAGTAATTAATTTAATTCTAAAACAAGTAAAAAAGTAGGTTTTAGTGTGATTGGCACGTATTAAGATGATTTTTTTTGGATGCAGGGGTTCTGTTCAGTCATCATTAGCTAAGTTAGATCCTGTGTTAGTAGTGTAAGGAGCACATGTGGACAGAGCTTTTCAGGTCCCCAAGTTTGTCTTGTCAATTTAGTGTGTGCACAGTGAGGCTGCCACTCTGCGCAGCGCGTTTCGTTTTCTATCTCTGGCTTTGTCTGCACGTGCCCAAACGACTGTGCACCAATGCCTCACCATCCCCTCGCCGGCAGCTGGGATTGCGTAAGATGAAAGGAGGAAACCTGTTTGGAGTGAGTGCTGTCGGTCTGGTTGTTTTGGCCACGTCTGAGTCAGTGTCCTTGAGCATATTGGTTGTCAGGCTATCAGATATGCACATCTCCATCCTGCTCTGCAGCCTTTCATATGCGAGTTAAGTTAAAGGTTTTGATTGAATTAAGGTTCTGCGATTCAGGCATTCAGGTTTTGTTCTCCCAGTGATCCTAGGCACTCTTTTTTCAGGCAAGATTGCACTGACAGGGTCTCCCACGGCAAGCTGGTCCTTGGTTAGTGGCCAGACTAAGAGTGATACTAACTGACCGTAAAATCTAGTTCATACTTCACTTTTCCACATGTACTTTGCGGCTGTTCACACTAAATTTGGCTGTAGACGCAGACTGTCATGGTCAGTGCAGACCTATGGCAGTGATACTCCACTAGACCAGCAAAGGGCAGATGCATTGTGACAAACACAAATACAAGCAATGCATTGAAGTGGGTACATTTTTATGAACAGTTTTTTAAAGTTATTTGCCAAGGCTTGGGCAGTATTATGATAATAAGAGTATTTTGAAATCCTTACAACAAAATTAGCAAGGAATAGTGATGCTTTTTAAAATACACTTCGGTATTTGTCTGAAACAAATTTTGTCAGAAACAGATTCCTTGTGTGAGCCACACACTTGGCCAATAAAACTGATTCTGATATAATCCGTCAGCCGTCAGCCCTGATGACAACATTTACATCACTTACCCTCATCTGCAAATGAAAGAGTGTGTGGCAAAATGAAGTATGAATGGGCCTTAATGATGGACGATACCAGGGTCCCTCCGTGGGAGGGGGGGCCATATATGTCAGCACCTGGTGGTCTGGTCTTCACCCCAAATGAACTACATGGGGCCGTTCTCCTGTGTGGCCGCTACCTGCAGGAGGAGCCATAAAGGCCTGGTGTGATTTGGAGGGGGAAAGCAGGGGCCTTGGTGGGCTGATCCTCCATTACTAAAACTGACTTTAGGGACTAAGAGTGTAAACTCTGTGGTGGGGAAGGAACCTGAGCTGGGGCAGCAGGTAGAGGGATACCAGCTAGATATAGTTGGACTCACGTCAACACTCAGCTCAGGCTGCGGAATCAGAGTTCTGGAGAGGGAATGGAAGAGTGTCCCTGGGTGAGAGGTGCTGGGGGGATGTGCTGAATAGTATCTGATGTAAAATAACGTCTCTCTAATGACCTGTCAAAATTGATCAAATTTGAATAAAGCTAGCTCATAGTGTCATGAACATCTCCAGAAAATTTGGTCTTTGGTTTTTGAGATGTTGCTGAGATATCAATACTTATCTGAAATGTATGTCAAACCCACAGTTCCTTACAATGCTGTTAGCAGTAGCAGAATAGCAGTTAGTGATCAATGCATGGTACAGGGTTATTTTCATGACAATTACAACTATTGCCAGAAGTAGCAATGGAAATATAATTTAAATTGAAAAAAAATTCAATCACTATTAAAAATGAATAAAAAGACAATATTGCCAAAGTAACTGAAATAAAGTAGTACAGACGCTCCTCTACTGATGAACAGCAGCGTAGCGTGCATACTCCAACGTCCTAGTTCTTTGTACTTGTGTATACCCTTAAAATGATGTTGAATAATGACTTACGAACATTTCAAGTTATGAGCTGCCGTTCAGAACGTCTCTCATTCGTAAGCAGAGGAGCATCTGTAGTAGGTAGTTTTAGCAGCAGAAATGGGTGTGTAGACAGATGACACCAGGACACACTAGGGCCATGGCTCAATAATTGGATTTTTTGGTTATATCATCAGATCTGTGACTATATGTGTTGGACGCTCAGGTGAAGAGAGGAGCTGAGCTGTCAACTGATTACCATCTGGTGGTAATTTGAATTACATGGTAAGGAAAGATGCCAGACAAACCTGGAAGATTCAAATGTATAGCTAAAGGTATTGGGACACCCCTTCAAATTATTGAATTTGGGTGTTTCACTTTCATAGCCACAGTTGTATAAAAATAAGCACCTAGGCATGCAGACTGCTTGTACAAACATTTGAGAAAGAATGGGTCACTCTCAGGAGCTCAGTGAATTCAAGAGTGGTACCGTGATAGGATGGCACCTGTACAATAAGTCCAATCAGGAAATTTCCTCGTTACAAAATATTCCACGGCAAACTGTTAGTGGCATTATAACAAAGTGGGAACAACTGCAACCCAGCCACTAAGTGGTAGGTCACGTAAAATCACTGAGCAGGGACAACGAATGCTGAGGCACACAGTGTGCAGAAGTCACCAACTGTCTAGCGTTAATAGCTGCAGACCTCCAAACTTCATGTGGTTTTCAGATTAGCTCAAGAATAGTACATATAGAACTTTATGGAATGGGCTTCCATGGCTGAGCAGCTGCATCCAAGCTTTACATCACCAAATGCAATGCAAAGCCTCGATGCAGTGGTGTAAAGCACGCTGCCACTGGACTCTGGAGTGACGAATCACACTTCTGTCTGGCAATCCGATGGACGAATCTGGGTTTGGCAGTTGCATTTGGTGGAGGGGGGATTATGGTGTGGGTTTTTTGTTTTTTTTTTTTTTTTTTGAAGGATTTTGACTGAGTTTCAACATGACTGTGCACCAGTACACAAAGCAGTGTCCATAAGGATGAGTCAGGTGTGGAGGAACTTGACTGGCCTGCACAGAACCCTGACCTCAACCCGACAGAACAACCTTTGCGTTGAATTAGAGCGGAGACTACAAGCCAGGCTTTCTCATCTAGCATTAGTGCCTGACCTCATGAATGCTCTCTTGGAAGAATGTCAAAAATTCCCATAAACTCACTCCTTAACCAAGAGTCGAAGCTGGTATAGCTGCAAAACTCCACATTAAATCCTATGTATTAAGAATAGGATGTCATTATAGTTCATGTGTGTGTAAAGGCAGGTGTCCCAATACTTTTGGCAATATAATGTATATCAAGGGTGCACTATAGTGAGGGAATGTTTACCAGAAGCTACTGTCCAGGCAATCTTCAGTTTACTTTTCCAACAGAACTTCTGATACATACTGACTGGGCTATATTTTTGGACTCTTGCTGAAACAGCAATGCAAAGACTGCGGCCATAAGGTTGTTAGTGACTGTTGTGGCAGCAACCACTAAATCCATTGGTGGACTTTCAGTATAAAGAATAAGGCCTTCCAAGCTTGAAGGCAGTTGTCAGGTGCCAACAGGCTAAGCAGAGTACCGGTCTAGCAGTTGCGGAAGTAAATACTCGGGTGTTAGAAGAGTTCAGTGAGTCCATGAAAAATGTCTTTGTTTCCTTGAAGAGATTCTGGCAAATGGTTAGGTGACTCAGGATTTGTTTACAACTAGGATGGGAGCTGTTGACCTTAACTGGGTATATAGTCAGATGAGGACCTCCTGAATCCTACGTCCTTGGAAGAAGTAGAGTAGGAAGACTCAGAAGAGGATTTTTTCCATCACCTGGGCCAAGGTCACTGAGAAGATTTGCCCTGAGTTCCTGAAGACACTTGATGATGTTGGCTGACAAAACCTCTTCAACGTTGCGTGGAGGTTGGAGACTTTGCCTCTAGATTGGCAGGCATGTATTTTTAATAAGGGGGACATGAAGGTGTGTTCAGGTGAGTTGGACATCTGTCTAGGGTGCCTCCTGGATGCCTCCCTGGGGATCTTCAAGCATGTCCAACCAAGAGGAGACCCCAGGGTAGAACTAGGGTACTCAAATGGCCATGGAATGCCTCTGGAGGTGGCTGGGGAGAGGGAAGTCTGGGCATCTCTTCTCAGAATGCTGTCCCTGCAACCCAGCCCGAATACATCGTGGAAAATGGATGAATGTTAGAATGAATATTTCAGTGTGGACAATTGCTATCATATTTGACATACTGATTTACCTTCACTTCCTTTCATTCTGCAAAGTTATAATTTCCTGTTCTCTATTACTATACCTGCCACCTTTGTGCAGTCAGTTTAATGCAGGTGGAAACTAAGGTAATTTTCTTACTCTTGACTTTTGCCATCTACCTGCAAGCAAGTTTCTAGGCCTGTGGGTTGAGTTGAGTTGGGACAGACTAACTGTGGTGACTTTCTGGGTTTCAGCCCATGTGGAAAACGAAGAGCAGTATACCCAGGCCCTTGAAAAGATAGGGGAAAATTACCTCACCAAAGATGACAACACTATGGGCTCAGCCTTCCTCAAGTTTGCCATTTTCACCAAGGAGCTTGCTGCCCTGTTCAAGAACCTGGTGAGGCTTCGTCGACATGAACCATGTCTTTAACATGACCTCATGACCGTAAGCATTATGACAGTGTTGTGATGTATTTCTTAAGAATAAAGCAATGAAAGTAAAAATGCAATTTTTCCTTGATTATCTGTTATTTCTAGTTCCAGAATATGAACAATATTATCACATTTCCCTTGGACAGTCTGTTGAAAGGAGATTTGAAAGAGGTGAAAGGGGTAAGCTCTTCTATCACATATGCATTGTGAGATCAGAATGTCATTTTTCATGGGGGTCTGTCAGAGCTCAACACATTACTGTGCCAGATGCAAAATTAGATGCTAGGGAACATGAACGGCCAGAATGTTATCGTTGCATTAGGAGATGTAACCATGAATAGCAAAGCACCCACCACTGAAAGAATGCTGACATCAGCATTGGTACCTCCATAAGGGTACCTGCCATTATCCTTCATTCAGAAAACCAGCTATTTTGGGTAAACATGGAAGACACTACCCCGCTTATGTAAGCAGACTGTAAGTGAACATTCTGACTGGCATCAAATTTATATTACACAAATATACAAATGCTATATTTGTATAATTTAATCATTTCCTGCCTTTTTTTATTTTGAAATAATGTTTTTTTTTTTGTATTTTATGACCAAATTTTGGAACTATCAGTGGTCCCTAAGTACAAACACTCCTCACTTAAGAAACTACCGGTTTAACGAATGCCCGGACTTAAGACCAGCTATCTGACAAGTTAGATTTCAACTTTAATTGTAGAAAAAGCAGTGTTTTTATTCTATTTTGTTTATTCTGCTAATTTATTTATTTGGGTGGGTGAAGGAAGGTTGTATATTGTTTGCAGTAATTGACCTTTATTTTGATATGCCATATCGGTTTACACTGAACTCGTGATCAACTTCAATTTTGATATGTTTCCTTTAGTGTGATTCATATTCTTTGTATTGTGACAGAGGACCTCCAGCAGCACATAGAGCACAAATGGGTGCAAATTTAAAGTTTTCCTGTGCCTTGAACATTTCTTACATCTTTGAAAGCAAGGGCTGTATTTATTTTGCGCTGTTTTAGTTTGGTAAAGTGCAAAAGGATACTAACAGTAATTCACTGGATTGCAGTGATGTTCATTTGCAATACATGTTAGCGGATCATTTTTTTGTAATTCCGTTGATGATTAATGTTAGCACTTACCAGCCGGCATGTTGTGACTTTGCTATGCTAGATAAGAGATCTCTAATATATTTTCTGTTTTATTTATTACAGTACAAGTACACTAAAGTGATATATAAAAATGTTATAAATAGTGCAAAGGTGATATTAAAACAATATCTAAAGATGGCTGACACAAACCCTTTACCAGTACAGCATGTTTGAAATATCAGTGACGGCTCCTTGCTTATCGACCAATTTGCTTAACGACCAGCCGTAGGAACGGAACTCGGTCATTAAGTGAGGAGTGTCTGTAATAAGTACAGGTTATGTGGAGAACGAAACTCAGCAGCACCTGATGTGTACAGTCAGCAGGATATATTACACACTTAAGTCATTTTCAGCTTTAATTTACATGACATTAAATTCACAAGCACTTAAGTGTAAAATGAGAAGGATCTAGTCTCATGAAAAGAAAAAAGAAAAAAAAGTGAATATTGCACTTGTGGTGGTTGCTTGCCGTTCCCTGCGGTATCGCGATATTGTGATATTGTGGTTATCACGACAGCCAAATTGCAGCTCCTGCTCCAATACTGCTTACACTTGCAAATTAGCATTCTTTGGAAGCTCAGGCCAGTTCCACTTATGCCTAGTTGACTCATTGACAGCGTTTATTTGCAATTTGCCATTTGCCTGACATGCACGTCGCATTGGACAAAAGCGTCTGCTAAATATTTAAGTGTAGGTGGGTCTTGAGGGCACCGGATTTTCTGCTTTTTGTATCGGGTTGTCATTTTAAGATCAATCATTCAAATAGTTATACACGTCCCCTGGTGATTCAGCTGATCATTCCCTAAAATTAATCTCTTGAGGACCAGAGTTAATAATTCAATGTCCAAAACATGGTTTCCTTAATAGACACACTCCCACCATGGAGACCTATGACCTACATGGTCATGGTGGGCTGCATAAAATGATCATCTACCCATGTCACCCGCTTATCAAAACTATTGGACTATAGTTAAATAATCAAAACAGTATTGACATACGTTCTTACTTTACTTCACAGGACCTCAGAAAGCCTTTCGACAAGTCCTGGAAAGATTATGAAACAAAACTGTAAGACTCTGTCTCAACTTCTTCATAGTGCTTTCATTCAATCGTCAAATGTGCCACAGAAGATACTTTACAGTTAATGTTATGACTAGATCAGTCAACATGAAGTGTGTTTCTAGTCTTCATACCTTTGCCCCAGCATTGTTTCATAGCCTGGACT
>JAODUD010000039.1:7166879-7178835 GCA_026784285.1 Stomatorhinus walkeri | reverse complement strand
GTGCTGAATTCTGTAGGTATGACACTCTTTGTTAAGTCCAACAACTGTGTACGTCGCATCCTCCCAAAAGTCAGGCGGTACTCCCCTTGTTATTCAGCACCGGGTGCCGGTACTCCCCTTGTTATTCAGCGCCAGGCGGCGGTACTCCCCTTATTATTCAGAGCCAGTCGCCGGTACTCCCCTTGTTATTCAGCGCCAGGCGCCGGTACTCCCCTTGTTATTCAGCGCCGGGTGCCGGTACTCCCCTTGTTATTCAGCACCGGGTGCCGGTACTCCCCTTGTTACTCAGCGCCAGGCGGCGGTACTCCCCTTGTTATTCAGCGCCAGGTGCCGGTACTCCCCTTGTTATTCAGCACCAGGTGCCGGTACTCCCCTTGTTATTCAGCGCCAGGTGCCGGTACTCCCCTTGTTATTCAGCGCCAGGTGCCGGTACTCCCCTTGTTATTCAGCACCGGGTGCCGGTACTCCCCTTGTTATTCAGCGCCAGGCGGCGGTACTCCCCTTTTATTCAGCACCAATCACTTCCTTGTTATTTGGTACTATGTGCCAGTACTCCTTGTGCTAAGTACCAGCAGATACTGAGAGGTTCTGGTACAGTTTAAAATGTATAAATTTAAAACTAAATGTATGTATGCATTTGTTGCATCTTCATGTTTAGTAAACTTGTCAGACTTTAAACTGTAATAACTGCTGCTACACCACTGACTTTTTACCTTGTTTATCCACAATACCTCCTCCTTCAAAAGGTGTGTTTGCTGAGCTGTTCCTTTTTCATCACCACTTCAGTGCTTATTGCTTCAATGATTTACCAAATTGTAAGCGTCAGTAAACCCCTCCATAAAAGTAAAAAGCCCTGGCGATTTATATCACGATGTGATGTAATGTAGCTCTAGTTGGTGGTGGGTCCAGCTTCTCAGAAACATCCACCCTCTTGAAATTGAAATGCATACTGGTGTGATGAATAAAAAATATGGAGTCCACGATGCCTCAGAGTACAGATCAGGTGACCAGGGTCATTAAAGGTAAGAACAGGGGTGTGCAGAGAAACTATAAACCTCTGACCCCAGGCTTCATTCTCACCTCTGATTGTGTGTCTCAAATGAGTAGCAGGGTTTCACAGAAACTAAATTAGTCCTTCATATTGTATGCAAGTAGCAAGAAGCTGCTGGTGCCTGATGAATTTTTTTGGGGTGGAGGTTGATGCAGAGATCTGGATCAGTATTGAGTCTGTGCTGGACAGGTCTTCACATCTCCTCTCCCATGTCGAGTTACAGAAAGGTGATAAGGTGTGGTGAGTGTACTGCATGAGGTGAGGTGTAGGTGATGTCATGGCACCACCCCCCGGGAGCGGGGGTGTCCAGAAGACCCCATGTCTTACCTGGTTCAACCACTACACGTTTCCAGGAGCCAGGAGAAACGGCGCTTCACTTTGCCGTCCGGCTGGCGGACCGGACCTCCCTGCACGTTGTGGACTTCCTGGCTCAGAACAGGCAAGTGGGTCTTAGCCGAGACAAACTGCTCCAAGTGGGGGGGTTGGGGGGGCTGCAGATGACACCGTAAGAGAGGGAATGGCGAGGCCTTTCTGTGATGCTCAAAGGATGACTGACATTTCAGGGCAATGTGCATCCCTCAGACCGAGAACCTTTTGAGATCTTAGTCAGTCTCAACATCGGTCACACATATTATGGGTGAAAATTTTCTTTCCTAAGTACTAGGTTCGAGTGTACACCTGGGCAGTTTCTTTAATAACTATGTCCCCTGCTGGCACTGCAGCCCTAGACCAAGCTTATGCTCTGTTCTGTTATAGATGATATAGAGCTAGGAATACTGTAGATAATGTAATGTGGGTTGAGGTGTGATGGGCCTGAGCGTCTGAGGGCCTTGTCAGGGTCTCCAGCTATGACCACCGCCTCACTCCTGCGATGTCTGACCCACAGCGGCAACCTGGACAAGCAGACGGCCAAAGGCAGCACAGCTATGCATTACTGCTGCCTCACCGACAACAGCGAGTGTCTCAAACTGCTGCTAAGGGGCAAAGCCTCCACAGACATCGGTGAGAACCGGCGGTGCCACCAGGAAGCCGCTCTGGGGAAATTAGCCAGTGTTTCCAGTAGATTCTCCTGCAACTGGAAACGTAGACCATAAATTATAGACCCCCCTCCTTTTATGAATATCAGGGATCCAGCTCGTGTGTGTCCATAGTAACCGTGCTGTGTCTGTGTCTGTACCTGTACAGCTAATGAAGCTGGAGAGACTCCTATGGAGATCGCTAAGCGACTGCGACATGAACAGTGCGTGGAGCTGGTGAGCACCTCTTCTTTCGAACTTGGGCAGGACAGGGCAGTGGAGTCCCTGGCAGAGCTCAGGTTCACTGGGCTGGTCTGCATTGGAGCCCCAGTGTCCCAGGCGTGAAAAGAGTGGCATGGACACTTGCGGGGAAAATGGCCGGCTGACTCTTTCCTTCATTTGTCACCCTGAACTGGCAGCTGAACCGGTCGCTGGCTGGGAAGTTCAACGCCCATGTGCATGTGGAGTACGAGTGGCGCCTGAAGCATGAGGACCTGGATGAGAGCGACGAGGATCTGGAGGAGAAGGTGCTGCCTCTTACCCACCCGCCCATCCACCAGGGGGTAGAATTTACCCCTAAATGCAAAGAATGGATAGAAAAATATTTCACTGAATGATTGAGCTTATATTTAGATGTTTTTGGAATGACAACAATGTATTCCCCAGACAGCACCAGCTCCCCCCTCCCCATTTAACCCCTACTCTGGAACCTCACAACCTCACTACACTACGTTAGACTTAGGCAGTATCTTAATTTTTCATAACGTCCATATATTATACCATGATAGCGCTCCTAATTTTCCCAAGTTCAACACATCCTTGGGTCAGTAAGAGGCTTACGTTTCACTTCTTTAACCATTTACAGTCTTTGTATGACATCACCATATTAGTTAAAACCAGTGTTTTTTGGGAAGTGGGAAGATGATTTTCAAGGTACTCCTTTTTGTGTAACCCTTTTGTTAAGGGATATGTCAGGCATACAAAACATAGGAACATTCTTACCTGAAAAGGGTGTGTGGAACAGTGTAAGGTCCTGACTTTATTTCTTCTTGTTATTGTCGTTATTATTAATTTTAATTTTAAAATAAATAATAAAAACACACTCGAGGTTAAGGGCCTTGCTCAAAGGCCCACGGACATGTGGTTATTCAGCAGAGGCCAGTCTGAAACCGGCGACCTTCTGCTCACAGACACAGGCTGAGCCACACGCTGCCCCCTGGCTGTAAGTCTGGAGTTTGAAAATGAGGAAAAATGGACCGATGTTATGATGTCATTCGATGAAGACTACGATTGCTTGACCCTGAGATACGTTGTATTTAGGCTAATCAGGAACTCCTCCCGTGGTATACAGAATTTTGATGATATTTTCAAAAGCAACATTATTCCAATATCTTGACAAGGGATTTCTCCATTATAAATTTTGATATGGGGGGTACCCACGTGAAATTTTGCTGAAAAAAAATACCACGATCTAGCCAAAGTACCACTGGATCAGTGCCTGTAGCTATTTTCCCTTATGCCTTCACTGACTAGGATACATGACGTGATTATATTCCTCCATGCCAAGTGGGGTTTTGTCATGATAAATTTTGTAGCTTCCCGTGACACATTTCACTGAATAGCTATTGGACTGCTACTGATAAAAACTACGGGTAGATGAAGTTTGAAAATAAAAGCCACCCTTTTTGTCCTCTGTTTGCCACCTTGCACTGCTGTTTTGGGGTGAATGAAAATGGGTATATATCTTCATATTTACAATATTTTTGTGATGTGGTAATAAGACCTATCAAGAATCAAATAGAGTAATAGGATCAAATATCATAATCCTTTCCATAAGGTCTTTTGCAGGTTGCCCTTTGCTTTGCTGCCACTAAGCAGTGTTGCTTCAATTTTGGTGCAATCTGTTAAAATTTGATTCTTTTCAGTTTGTCCCCCGAGTAATGATTTTAGGAAAAGATCTGTCAAATACTTTTTGAGTTAGCACACAGGATCAATTGTCTGTTCTGTGCAGCCGATTCTGCCAAGGCGGGAGGACCGTCCATTCATCTCTGTGATGCCAGGCCCTGGCCCCGGCCCCGGCCCCATGCAGCCCCAGTTGGCCTCTCTGGCCCGAGATGCTGCCAGCCTGGTCCGGGACAAGCAGAGGGGATTCATTCCCAGCATCATTAATGAGACCTACGGCACCTACATGGACTCCGCTCCTCCCCCACCTCCCCCTCCCCCCAACTTTCCTGTTCCCTCGCTGCCTTTTCGACCCACAATCAAAGGTAAGGGCCCCATTAATACTTCTCCCTTCCACAGCTCTCAGTGATAACCATCACTGTGGATTGTAACAGAATCACAATAGTAGTGATGGCCAATTGAGGCTTCATGAACACTTTGCTGTATTTTTTGACCCCACTAGATGGTGCTGTTGGTTTACTTTGGGGCATACTTTGGAGACCTTTTTTGAACAAAGAGGGCCATCTAGTGGGGTCAGAAAGTACAGCAACGCTTCCTGAAGCTTCATTTGGCCATCACTATATAACAACTTTTCTCCCTGAAGTTTCTCCCTGTATGTGAGTGAACTTCAGCCTCCTCCTGCAGAATACCAGGATGCAGTGTAGCTGGCTGTACATCAGTGTATCACTCTCTAAGCTGGCCTGCCTGCCTCTGTGATCTCCCTGTGTTCCATGTGCAACATGAATGGATGATGGATGGATAACTTAACGACTTAATCATTTTTAAGAGGTCTTATTAAGGTTTTCTCATATTTATGATGATATAATATTTTACTCTTCATTGCCTTCAGATCGGACATGCATCATTTTTTTCTTACTGTTATATCGAGATCACAATTTGTTTTCACCCATGATGTTTAGTGGCATAGTTGGCATCATCATCATGGACCAATGCTTTCAATTTTACTTTGATCATGGACCATCACAAGCAGAAATAGCATCATGTCTGTCAGAGCTACACAGTAATTATATTCGTGTTCATCACTTGTGAAAATATGAATAACTATACAACAGCTTTGAATTCATTTTCAAATAAAAGCATTACCATTATACCACAATAACATTGGGCTGTTAAAGAATTCCAATTTTTCATCAGTAATCAAGAGGACATAACATTACCTAGCAGTCTGTAATTAACTACTCACTACACCTCTACTAGGAAGGTAACAGAAGTAATGTACAGAAACACTACATTTTGAGTAAGATTATTAAGATTACAGGGTTCAAAGAGGGAGTTTATTCAACGGCGTAGTCCTGAGTGCTGATGCTGTGGTGGGTACAGTGAAGCAGGTAGTGACGGAAGGCATCTACGTCACCACATCAGGAAAACAAAAGATAAAAGCTGTGATCTCAAGAAAAAAATCAATGATGAGTTCCTCTCTGGATTACCGCATTCACACACCATCCAGAACCTTCCCCTTTTTCCAGCCTTTGTGTTGTAGCCTATTACAAAATGGATCAAACCAACTCATTTTTACCATCAGTTTACACGCTGCACCCCAAAACGATAAAATTAACCCATATTTCTATTTCTTACTGCCAATTAAATGCCATTTTATATATTGGGCAACAGATTAATTATAAAATAAATGCTGATCCAGCTGCACTGCCTCCTGTGTGATGTTACTGCTCAATAAAATCACACACAGTGTCTGCTCTGGCTGGCCTGTGAGCTGTAGCCCTGTCTTTGTGTCATCAGTCCCATTACCTGGATATATTGGTGTGGTGCCCGCCATCGGTGGGGGCGGGTGGAAGGCAGGGCCAGGGGACACGGACGCGGTGGGCAGCCAGAGACCCAGCTCTGAGCAGGCCAGTTCTGCCGCCGCCTCACTTGGTGAGCACTGCCTCCCTGCTAGTTCCAGACAGCCAGCATCCACTGCTCTGCATGGCCCAGAATACTGTGATTGTTATGGATATGTGCCCAACCCAAGGCTTAGCCAGAAGATATTAAAGTATTACCTATTTATGCAGACAGATCCATAGTTTCATTGGCTCAGTTCAGGTTGAGGATTCTTTTACCCTGTATTTCATCTTGCACACAAAAGAAATTGCATGTACAAATTACAAAAATAACTTGATTACATTACAAAAAAACATTTTTATTTTAAAATATTTTTTAACCCTTCATGTCCCTCCAGTTTTTCCACCAGTACCACCATCAGTGCCAGCCCCACCCCTGCCTCCACCGCCACCTCTTCCTCCAGTCAAACCCGCTTTGATTCCACCCTCAAGAAAGCCTACCCTGGTGCCAGGCCTGCCCCCTGGGAGAATTGCAGTACCTAAATCCCCCAGCAGGTGACATCAGTGAGACTTGCTTATGTTGCTGTTGGTATCGGGAGCCTCTGCTTCACAGACAGACTCACCCTGTGTGTTTGTGATTTCAGCGTGGATAATACTTTTCCAAAGTGGCCCACAGCCAAGCCTGTGTCACCGAAGAGACCAGGTAACCAGAGTGACACTGCTGTATCGCAGTTGTCTGTGGGACTCATCTACACTGAACATCTTTTCTTTTTAACTGCGTATTTTACAGTAGTAACATTTTTGAGGGGACTTTGAAAAGCTGCTAGGATGAGTTTCAGGGATTTCAGGTAGCATCCCTGTTCCAGGCATGTCTCTCAGGGCAGAGGCCCCAGGGCAGACTCAGGACAGCTGGAGGGAGTGTTTCCCCCAGCTGGCTTTGGAATGTCTAGCAGATTCCCCAGAAGGAACTACAGTCTTTGGTCATGGGAGGAGAGGGCTGCTTGTATGTTACCATCTCAACAGGACAGGAGATGAGATGACAGGAGATGTTTCTGTGTAGGAGTTGAGCCACTGCTTTTCTTAAGATTAAAATGGTCTTCCATATTGCACAACATAGCAATATAACTAGTGAGGACATGTTCTGGTGCAGCCACCTGGGGGCGCCAATAGGCACATCCCACACAGTCGCTCTCTTGACATGCTTCCTGTGTTCCCTGTCTCTTAACACTGCTGTCACCTCCTCTGTTTAAGCAGCCAAAGAAGCGTCCAGCTCCCCTCTGGATGCCTCTGAACAGACCCCACCCCCACCTCCCGTGCCCAGGCCCACCTACCTAGTAAGTCACCATTGGTCAGAGGCCTTCAAAATTGGTGCTTAGGGGGAAGGGGTGCAGAAAGGATGCAAGGACGGGCAATTTTGGAAAAGTAGTAGGTTATCGTCAAAGCAAAAAGCAGAATGCACCAATGTATCACTGCTGCTTTTACAGCACTGAGCCTTCATCCTCAGACTAGGATCTGATGAGCCAGATTGACAAGCCCTATTCACAAGCCCAAAATGAAGGCTCTGTGTTTCACCAGTGAGCACAGTGCTGCTCAGATTATGCCTTTCAGAAGAAGCCCTGGGATCTGAGCGCCTCCTGCAGGGCAGTGTGTTCATTATCTGTTTTGGCCTGTTAGAAACAGAAACCCAAGCGTGTAAAGGCCATATACCACTGCAAAGCTGACAACCCAGACGAGCTGACCTTCTCCGAAGGAGAAGTGATTGTGGTCGAAGGGGAGGAGGACCAAGAGTGGTGGGTGAGTGTCTGGAATGAGCAGGACGTCCTCTCTCATTAACTAGTCCTTTTGTATGTAGGGCATCTGTCAGCAGCTAAACCATTTATTATTGTTAAATGGAGGTTTAGTGAGAGGAAGGTGGCGCAGCTGCGGTTACCTTGCGCTCTCAGAAGCCGCTCTCTGAGCAAACCACCTGTCATCCGACGTTCCAGGTCGGCCATGTGGAGAACGACCCGAAGCGGAGGGGCGTGTTTCCTGTGACCTTTGTGCACTTCATCACGGACTAACAGACACGCATATCAGTCAAGGGGCAGGATTTCGGGGGAGAACTGTACTCTGATTAGTGTACATAATCTATGTGCATTTGTGTGTTTGTGTGTATGTGTATTTGTCCTTCTGCAACTTTGACATCTCTTCCTGCAAAGTTATATACAGCTGAAAACCTTTTTTCCAAAGGTTTTAAAGAAGCACCATGATGAATTTAAACAAAGGTTTACGCTAAAATGAAATTTTGCAAGGTAAATGGTTTAATTTCTTATCAGTGCTGAATTTGAATTACAGTAACTTTGGGAAAAAAATACAGCCGGATGCAGGAATGTGTGAGAAGGTGTGAATGTTTCATAATTTCTCTCTGAGAATCACTCAGCGTGGTGAACATGGCAGGTCCGCATTTCCCTCAGGCTTTAATGAAAGTAATGATTCATTACTTTCCATAAGTAGAAAAATTCTTTCAGATGTTTTTTTGTACAGTTTTTAACGGTTTACCTTTTATATTATACTGTTATTTTGTGTGTTTAGTTCTAGCTCTGGGAAAAGCCATAAGATTTTTATGTGAGAATATTCTCCACTTGTCCCATCTCATTCAAACTGGGAAATCCTGCTGAAAGCCCTTATCTAAATGCAAGTCTGATGCTGGGTCCTTACTGTAGCCCCTCTGCACCTCCTGTAGTGGTGGTCAGCTCAAGGAAAGACATCCCATCATGGCCAAGAGCAACAGGGACACAGCTGAGGGGTGCCAATCTTAGTGTCACTGCTACAGGCAGATGAGATTTCAGGCTCTGTAGACCTTAATCTCCAACACTACCTGACGCACTATTACCACATCTATGCAGCAGCTTACTGGAGCTTCAGGGTTCCACATGTCAAGAAGTAACGGATGCCAAGTTGAGTTGGAAATAGGAGCCTAACTGGAAATGAAATCCTAATAATGGATAATTGGTATAGTGTTTTGAAATCTGTGTATATTGTGTATTTATGTGGTGTGTACATTGACTACTCCCTGTGATGGGTTGGCATCCCATCCTAGGTTATTCCCTGCATTGCACCTGTAGCTTCTGGGATAGACTCCGCACCCCTGCGATCCCTGAACAGGACAAGTGGGTACAGAAAATATATGGATAGATAGAGAATGCATGATCTAGAATTTACCCTTTGGTGTGGAGATGCCATGTTTCATCTAAATGCTGTTTTTACTGTCCTTTTGTCTTGCTTAGTCAAAGTGCTGTAAATATTTTCACTTTTCTAAAACATGAATATAGTGGGACCCCCCAGATCTACAGTTTCAGTTATCTGCAGTGTAATGTGGTCCAAAAAAAGTTTTAAAATTCCAAAAATGGTTCATAAGTTTCAAGCCACACACCATACACGTGTAGACTGTAAGCCAGTGAGTACTCATAATAGCTAAGATATTTTTAAACAAATTATTCTCATTAGAGGTTATATACAGGTACATGATACAACATTTTTCATTGTAAAGTGTAACAGTAGCCTGTTTTTTCATTGATTCTTTGCCATTTGAGGGATATAAAACACGTGATTTTCATTGCTCCATCCCTTGATACATGATATTTCTTCAGTGCTATAATGACTCGAGAATTAGATTAAAACGTCAGAACCCCTTTCATTTATGAGTATAGTACTGTAATATACAATGTACTTTATTACTATATTTAATGTTGGTAATGTCTTACTCTGTGTAAATGATCAAACTTTACCATAAGTAAATACACAACAATCATGTGCTATATCAGGTTTGCAAATGGTTCGCTATTATCCACAGTTTTAACTATCCATAGTAGGTCTTGCAACGCATCACCCACAGATACAGGGGAGCTAATATATTGTTGCTTTGGCCTCACACAAGAAGGAAATGCAATAATAATATACTGTAAAATATGTGGGGAGATTAAGGTGCTGCGATTTGTACATGAATATGGGGAACTGAAACCAGAAAGAAATGCATTGTTAATAAACATTGTCCTGTTTAATAATGATTGAGAATTGTATTTCATCTGGCATGTTGATATTTGTGTATAAAATACATTTTAACGTAAAAATTACTGAAAGAAAAAAAATGTTTTTGTTAATACAGGTTCTCGCTGGCAGGCACAAACACACAGCACTAGGGATATATAGAGGCTAAAAGTACACAACACACCTAGAACATTTTCCACACAGAATATGCGTACCCATTGTCAATTCGCCTCTGCATAATGCCAAAGTATAATACATCACAGTACTGAGTACCCGGTGCAGTGGAAAACACCCTCAAGTTTTACACTTTACATTACATTAGGTGAAAGGCTTTAAATTCAGGTGAAACTGGTTATCCATTTTGAACACTTGGAAGATGAAATTCAACCAGTATGAATCAAGAAAGTGTTATTTGTTCAGTTTGTTCAGAAGCTTTTATAGAAATGAGGCCATTCAATAAAGGTTTGCACAGTTAGTTACTTTTGGCTGGATTTTTAAATATGCATGTGCTGGATCACTAAAGATACACAAGGGTTAGATAAACATGCTAATTGACTGTTTTGTTATCTTCATTCAGAGGCACAGAGGTTTAGATTCTTAGCATGTTTAACTCAACATTTTTACGCATATGAAAGATAAGTTATCTGAACAAAGAGAATAAGTTGGCACAACTTTTGTTTGTAATTCCTAGTATGTAAAACTAAAAATAAGAACTTTTTATAGAAATGAAAGTTTCCCAGTCAAAATGCCACATTCACCAATTCAGGTAGAACACATATTTGTGGTAGCCTGTACAAGCAACGACTGAACAGTTGTCTTGGTGCATTTAAGGTGAAACCACTGCCTACAGTTGACACACAAAATGTACTTATCCCTGTACTCTGGATCACTCTTACATTTTGACGAGTAGCACGGGGTCCAGTTCTTAGTGTTCGTGTGATTTAGCTTTCGCCCTTGCAAGGTGGAGTTGCACTCTCTTTCTCCCATAGGCACAGCTCTTATCTCTACAGCATACGACTGCACCTTTCTCCTGTGGCATAAAACCTTTTTGTGAGAGGCCTGATCATCTGGTTTTTACTGGCTTGCAGTCTTTAACTAGGTAGTGAAATAACAACCTAACTTCATGGCTGTCAACTGACCCTATTGGTCAGTACACAATGGCAAAAACGCCAGAGTCATAACCATTTGCTTGTTGTGGGATATTTGTGACATCTGTGACTGTCCAGTCAGATGCCTGAAAATTTTCTCCAGCTGCTGTGTAAATGCATGCCACAACTTTCAGGAGAGTTGAGCTTGTGGTTCTTGCTGGTTCAGAACTGTGGATTGAGTGAATGTACATATTTCCTGTTGAGTGAAATCTGCTGTAGCAAGAAGCCAGTGTGAACCAGTGGCCTGTACTACGAAGGGGGTTTAACCAAATCAGACTTAACCCCAAGGTAATTTGCAAGGTAATTGATTCAAATCAGGTTGAATCAATCGGGGCTAATCAGTACTACGACGCCAGTTAAGAAGTTGATTTGTTCAATCGGTGTTAATTGGTGCTTGTGCTCGTTCACATAAATGGAGCATGATCGGCAGTGCAAGGCACTGTTTGAGTCATGGCGCGAGCTCCGTACTTTACGGAGGCAGAGTGCGTGATAATCATGCAAGGTTACGAGGAGTTCAAATCAACGATACAAGGGAAGTCCAACACCTCTGCAGCCAACAAAAGCAGGCAGGCTTGTTGGCAACGAATTGCCGACCGCATAAATGCGTTCGTACATTTCCATGATCAATAATTCTTGGTCTAAAATATCTCACGATCGCTGATTAGACTATCAAGTGTTGTCTGAAAAGAACTGAAATACTGTTAATAAATACAGAGGCTCACAAATGCGTCACAATTCAGAAGTAAGCCTATTACAGTATTTGCTGTTATGTAACGCTCTCAAAAGTTCGATTACTGTGATGTTACTCAGAATTTAAACCTAATGGTAACTTACTGCATCTGGAATCATATCAGTTAATACTGCACAGCATACTTGGCAACAAGTCAGGATGAAATATACCTCCGGAAGCCTTCAGTCGTGCTGAAGAGTTGGCAGTAGCCAACAACGTAGGACGGCCCATCATGGAGGGGGTTG
>JAODUD010000039.1:7105463-7115986 GCA_026784285.1 Stomatorhinus walkeri | reverse complement strand
AGAAATGGCCCCGCATTCAGAGAAGGCCCCGCGATTAGAAATGGCCCCGCATTCAGAGAAGGCCCCGCATTCAGAGAAGGCCCCGCGATTAGAAATGGCCCCGCATTCAGAGAAGGCCCCGCATTCAGAGATGTCCCCGCATTCAGAGAAGGCCCCGCATTCAGAGAAGGCCCCGCATTCAGAGAAGGCCCTGCTCCACGTATCACGCAGACCTGCCCCATGTGACCATAAAAACATACAAAAATGTCACACACCGGCAAAACTTATTGCTCTTGATCGATTGACGGGAGAGATTTAGTAAGTTTAACCATTTAATTTTTTTATGCAATCAGTACGCACGAGCAAAAATCGTACAAAAAAAACAGGATCATGACAAAATATTGCAGAATAAAAAAATTATCAAATACACACGGTGAAAATCACATTTATATTTATTTATTTTTTGGAAAAAGGTCACAAATGATTGTAAAATAAAATTCATAAATTTTCATTTTAAAAAAACAATTTACCAAATGGCCACTGTCAATGTTTCCATTGTGCCTCTCAGTAAAGGTCAGTCACATCACATTCATCACGTAGCCCATCGATACAAATACCCTCACGTTTCTGGTTACGTTTTTGTGTCATATCACTTACAGTGCATGAATGTACTAGGGTATGTATTCACTGTCGGCCCACCACTAGGGGGCAGCTACAAAAATATACAATGTGTGGATTCTGATCAGTTTTCTGTACTTATGCAGCAGCAGTGAATGAACAGGATGACATAAAGGCACGGCTGGAAAAGAAAGACATAACCAATTTTTGGAATGCATGATAGGACGTATGGCACAATGTCACACGCATATGCCATTATTGTCTTCCAGAAGTCACGTTAATTTGTCCAACGGTTTAGATATGTAAATATTTCTGAACTACGTACTTCACATTCTAAAGCAGAAATAAATGAAGTACTAATAAGTTTCCGGCACAGTTGCACAAATAAAGGGTGCATCCGCTTTCTGTTGTGATACAACAGCCGATCAAATCTCTGACGTCAAAAATCAAAATATCCCCACATGCGGGCCAGGCATTGAGCGCATATTGCATGTATGGTCCTTCACAAGAAGCGGCCTCGTCACGCTTTATACACAGACTCCACAGGGTCTGAAGCAATACCACCCCAGCGCTAAAAAGTATCGTTTACTAACTTAAAGGCTTCAAGTTATTTCAGGCATGGACAAATAGAGTCAGGTTAACGGTCCCGTTATCCAACATACAATATTTTTCCCCCATTAATAAAATATAAATGTCAATGGTTACTTTATAACAATACACTTTAAAAGGACTGTTACAACCAAGTCCAAAACTGATGCTTTTTCGATCTGAAAATCAGTACACTATTACTGAAATGGTCTTTGGGGACATAAGTAAAGTAAACCAGATTATTCTGGATGTCCTGAACTTTGAGGAAGCTGCCAACACAGACAGAACATTGAGAAAGACACACACTAACCCTAACACCCCCCCCCCCAGCCCCCCACCCTGCACAACAGCACTCCAAACTAGATCAAAAGATGATCTGATTGTAGTTCCACCTCAACTCTTATCATAATTGATTCACAGGGAAATCAATAACCAAGTGACAACCGCAAGGTCGTCTGAGCCTGCTGAGGGAAATGACGGATGCGGTTGCGTAAACGCGGCACATACTTCTGTGACAGGGTGTCAGACTCAAGGAAATAGACCCTTGAGGTACACAAGCAGCAATCACACACAGCCAAGGGTCACTAACCAGATAATATGGCTTAAGTTCAGGAGGCATGACCGAGTGAGACGGCTCACTCACAAACCTGCATCCAAAAAAGACAGAGCGCTGGTCACAATGCCTACACATAGACCAAAACAGGAGAGACTGCTTAGAAGAGATTCATTAAAATTAACCGATTCGCCTTAAAAATGCATCAAGAAACTGCTGACAATAATTACAGACATAATAACACTAATTGGAACTTCTAGCACTCATTCACTTCAACTTACACGATATTTAACACAATTACTCAATTACATCAATATATCACAAAAGAAGACAAGTCTAATAAAAAGCACGAATTTGACATTTAAAACGATGGTTTCTTATGACACACAGATGTAGTATGAAATACACACAAAACGCTCAAATGAGCCTTTTTCATAGAATGCTTCATGAAATTATAGGAAACCATCAGACATAAACACGTTCTTCTACAAACCATGCAAAACATCATTACATATCCAGTTAAAACGGTACCGTTACTCAGCTTCCACACTCACACGTGAAACTACGCTTTGTCAAATGTAGTTGTATAAGAATTCCTGTAAAGACCAGACACTGATGAACTCTGGACTTTGCAGGACTGCTGGATGTAGATAATTCACACAAACAAGATATTCAAACTTTCACATGGATAGTAGTGTCTCTCCGCTTTGATGTCCCTGATGTAATTTTATTAACAAAATGAAAAACTAAAACTGAAAACTTCTGAGGTTAGGTCAGAGAGGCATTCAACAACACAAGACCCCAGACCAAAAACCCAACCCGATGTCATACTGGGAACTCCGGTTCTTTCCATTAACCATACTGGGGACACTGGTAGTAAGTATTAAAGCCCAAGCCCACAGTGACCCTATGTCTAACACAATCTTTGCTCTCCGCTAACCACGTGGAACTCCTGACCTCTGAGGAACCTTTTCAAATCAGGTCCGTTGAAGGTCCAGAGTAATCAGCTTGTTCATCCCAGAATCTATAAAGCTAAAGTAAACCATGTTCCTCCACTTGGAGAGTATCTGCAGAAGTGGACAGTGTTCTCCAGGTTCTTGCACTCTGGAGTTTGCTCATAAATGGCATGTCTCAGAGCATCTTTTTTTTTTTTTTTTTAAATCATTATGTTTATAGTTGATGCTTCCAGCTATAATGCAGTTCTTTAGTAGATTCATGCCAACAACCTGCATGAAGTACAAGGTCTAGGATCTTCTACAGTGGAGTTCTAGAACTAACTCATTTTTTCCTCACAGTGATTGATGCATATTCGTGAATTACAAAGACGGTATGCAAATATTGGTGACAACAGCACTCGCATCAGAGTGCATCTCAACTCCCCACGGACAACCGCAGGGTGTCACCACGGCCCAAACACATGATTGGCTGTCTTTCTTATCACAGCACATGCAGACAAGTGGCCGCCCTACAATGTGGCTTCAGGATTTCAATGGTTTTCCTAGCCCCCCCCAGCATGTTTGCCAGAACTTTTATGCAGGTGGGGGGGGGGGGGGGGTTGGTATTACAATGCTGTCTCCAGAACCTCGTGGGTTATGTCGCAGGTAGGAATGGTAGTCTCCTCCTTCGACGGCTCTTCATCTTCATCCTCAATCCTGTCTACCTCCTTGTGGTAGATCATTCCATTGCTCTCCTTTTGGCCCATCTGGTAAGGGTGTGTATCTATTGCCTTCGACTGAGACACAAACGCAGACACACAAAGACAGACACACAGACACACCTTCTATTAACAATGGCCCGATCTTAAATCCTCACACCGTTTGCTAGACTAAGGGCAAATTCAAAAGCGTGGCGTTACGACATCTCCAGAAGTTTCTTTAAATTTCTTTAATGAAACGGAAACTGAATCGCAGGAGTCTGAGGGACAAACCTGCACGGGTGGTGACCTCGGCTGCAGCGGCGTCACGCAGCACAGCTTTTCCTTGTAACGTTCGGGCAGGAAGAAGAGCAGATTACCCAGCACAGGGTACACAGTGCCGGGAGCAATGTCCTTCTCCTTCATGGGACCTGGACCGGAGTACAGGAGTATCCAATGAGCAGAACAGCATCCTCCCATCTGCCATGTGTGGCCTGAGGGGGGTGTTCTTTTTGATGGGTGGCAGTCCAGTGCCGTGAGGGTGGTGGGCGTGGTAATCCAAGCGGGGGTAGGCGGAGCAGCTTGGGGTGGATGGGCAGGTGGGGCTTACCCGTGAGCAGGCTGACGATCAGGCCAACCACAACCACAGTGGTGGAGTTGTGCACGCTGTACCACATGTACGACAGGGAGTATAAGGCCTGGACACCCGTCGGCCTGCCCCAGAAGAAGCACCTTTTAGGGATCGCCGGGGATACTGACCATAGCACACGTCACAGGCTAAGAGCTACAGACTTTCTAATGCTTATTGGCGGTCCGTTATTGACTAGAACAATGCGTTTAATAACACAATTGCTAACGATTTTTGCCAAAATTGCTTCTTACAATCCCGTTAACGGGTTTATAATTCAGAATTATTCTACCATAGCTAGTTCCTTAACCCTTGCCTGGATTTGGCTGTGACAGCAGTGACGATAGAGGTGAGGTTGCCGGCGTCGGGTACGAGAGTTGATGAAGGGACTAGCTGGAAGCGGGCCATGAAGCTGCCGATACCGATCCAGAAGGCCATGACCAGACCTGCCACCAACCCAGATATGGCACCCTAGAGGCGGAACACAACTACGAGGTCAGTTCTGAAGGGATGCATCACACGGTCACTCATTTTGAGAACAAGGCTGGTCTTCAGACTCATAAATCTTAAATCTCAACACGAATTTTGATACTCGAGACAACCCAAAGTCACTCTTAGTTCATTTTGGCTCTATATCATTTAGTTGTAGCCGTTTCTTGTACGGGTACATATTATCGGCCAACTGAAAGATAACTGAACCACTTTGCATCTTGGCCAATGAGAAAAGACTTTCAAAGTTCTACAGCTGATCAGAAAACACTTACCACAGAGTTTGCCCATGGGAAGAACATTCCAAGACAGAAAAGGCCGAGAAGTGGACCCCCTACCATCCCAAAAATACTGAGTGCCGCCTGGCAGATGAAGGGGACGTGCCGTGGGGTGGGGAAGGGAGGGAGAATTTTATTTCAGTTTTAATGCCATCATTATGTTTTAGTTTGCAGGTTCTGACAAGGACAAAAGGAAGGTACACAATGTAGAACAGGAGGATTCCTAAGCAGGTAGGAGGTGTGTCAGGGAGAGGAACGCATGCTACTCACTGCACCCAGAGGTGGATCGGCCATCCGACGGTCACCTTACCTGCAGTACGGATCCCATCTGGGAGGCTATGTACGCCATGGCAAGACACACTAGTCCATAGGACAGAGCTGCACCAGCACAGGGGAAGAAGAAAGAGAAGAACCACTTAGCTTCAGGTTCCAGCCCCAGAAGGGGAAGATCTGTCAAAACAAAGCTGATCCACATCATCGCATTTCTAGATGGGAAATCCGTTAACAAAAGGTCAGAGGGCAAAGAGCAAGTAGTAACTGAAAGAAAAGAAGGTTTACAGTTTAACATACTGGCAAAACACAATAGGTCTAAGTAGCCGTAACACAGATGGGAAACATCATCAGTATGGTCACATGTGTGAAGAGGTCCGTAGCAGTGAAGTTCCATAGTCCTTAGGGTATGTTACTAAGCATTATCAGATAGCTCAACAATCAAGGACATGCCAGCCAATTAAATGTAACTTAACATCTCAATTGGGAATGTCAGTTGGCCAACAAGCAGGGTTGAGTACAGTCTACTAAGCAATAAGTTGGGCATCTGCCATTGTAGAGGTTAAGGAAATTAACTTAGGACTCAATATTGTAGGTTTAATTCCCAGGAGGTTCCTCGCTGTGGATGCTGAACAAACATGGATGGTGCTAAACTGGAAGAATAAACCAGCGCTGACCGAGACCCTTGGACAGCAGCGTCGCCCTGGTCTCCGTCATCGCGGGGAAGTGGGGCTTTATCAGGTCCTCCATGGTTACCGTGGCCAGGGAGTTGAAGGCAGACGAGATCGTGCTGCGGGGGGAGGGTAACACAATCAGCACAGATGCAGCAACACTGGGTCCCAGCAGCCGCCCCTGGTCACTGAGAAGATTTTTAAATCAGTGCATAACAGTGAGCAGATAACGTGTGATATAGGTTTTTTGTTTAAATACCAAATTTTCTCTGAAACATTTCTTCCGACGCAGGTTTATCGTTGACGGGGCTGTACCTGAGGGCTCCGCTGAACAAGCAGGCAACAAAGAGTCCAGGCAGGCCAGGCAGGTCTTGCAGCACATCCATGACAAAGTACAGCACCATCTGCAGGAGAGAAGGATACATAACAGCATAGCTAACCCCTTTCTAGAACATTTACACTCTTCGCCTACAGTACAGATGGGCTTTTTTTTTTTTTTTTTTTAACCGGCTAGGCACAGAACCACCTAATTAATTTTGCCATCATGAACAAATCCATTTAGCTCTCTGATTTAAAAAGAACTCCTTCAGGACTATAAGTGAATGTCCCTGCCTTACATCTGTAATAGCAGAATATTTTATAAGTTTAGTTCTCAGAAACCGAAGGTTGAATAGGTCAAAATTAAAGACGGATTATTTATCGAGGGTGGGGGATATCCATAGGTCAAGGACTCTTGCTTCTCCCAACAACTTTGCGCCGGCAGAACAAACAGGCCCATAATGTCTCATGGCTCCAGCCAAGCCACTTGGACTCACCTGGTCATTTGAGTGAACATAGCCCTTGTCCAACGGGCTTTCCTCACCATAACGGGCAAACATCACCAGGCCCATGAGGCAGCCCAGCGCCAGGACAATCTGCTGGCAGGGAAAGACCACGTAGCAGGACCTGAACAGATGGATGGAAGGAGGCGGCAGAAGAATCAGGAAGACACGTATGCGAGTACGGGAGCATGTGGCAGATTCAAGATCACTTTCAAGAACAGATCATGAATAATGAGTACAGAAGCCTTCCTTGACTGTCTGATACACAGATATATTTCAAAATAGAATTTTTACAAATCGCAACTAACTGTTACACAAACCTGACAGATTGAATGAATAAGAGTGTACCTTCATTTTTACAAAGACTAGGAAGATTCTTGTCAACACAGGTTGAAAGTACATTACGCGAGCCTAAGTTTATGTTCTGTGGTGAGAAAACCTTGATCCGAGCAGGTCTGCGTCAGATTTAACTGTCACTTATCCTAACCCAGTCCTGGGGGAGCCCCAAGATGGCCCACATTTCTGCCCCCTCCCAACAAGAAAAAACATGGACTGTCAGGGAGTCACAGAGGACTGGATTGAGAAACACTGCCCCAATGAGTCTTTTATTACCTCATAATCAATGAGACACCCTCCAGGGAACAGACCTTGTTACTTCAACAAAAGGCTTGGGTAATTTTACGAGGTGGGGTGTGGGGGGGGGTGCTCACATGATGGCCTCCTTCTCAGTGCGGGAGCTGAGGTATCTTTGTACTTGGGCCTGGTTCACCCCATACAGAGCCAGCATGAGGAAGATCCCACCCACTCCCAGCGTCCAGAAGGTGTGCCTCTCCAAAGGGTCAGGGTTCAGGCTGCGGGGGAGAGACACAATGCGGCTGCAACACTCATTCCCATCAGATTCCCCCATGGCCACAGCAAATCAGCTTCTTCTTCGGTTACAGCAAATGGCACCAAGGTGTAGCGTGGTTCTGAGAAACAGTCAGTCCCTTGGGGTTGTGTAATGTTATAAAATGGAACAACACAGGAAAGGTCTGAACACCTTTCTTTAAAAAAAATGGAATTTTGTAAGAGCTGAAAAGTGCTTGTTGGTGTTTAATTTACACAAAAATGCAATGAGGGCGAAATGAAAAATGATTGGTTCAGGGAGATCAGATTATAAAGGAGGTGGGTCCAATCAACTAGAGGAGGCGGGATCAAGACATCTAATTGTCTGACATCTGTCTGCTTGACATCTGACCAAGATCTGATTGGTTCTCTCTGAACCAATAATTTTTCATTCTATGCTCAGAACGTTTTCGTGCAACTAAAACGTGCCATGAGCGTGAGGAGTGCATGGGGGAGATGTGGACGGGACCCATGAGCAGCCACTGGGAAACTTACTCCAGGCCAGCTATGCGGCTCCCATTCTGAGCTTTCCTCCAGACCTCAGCGATACCCCCAGCCTGATGGGCCCCCACCACTATGACCGCCAGCTGGCCCGCGAACATAACCACAGTCTGGAACACGTCCGTCCAGATCACGGCCTTCAGCCCACCCTGCGGTGAATAAAATGCAATAAGGCATATTACAATGAAAGCAGAACACACACACGGACTTCATATACCCAACCACTTACTTTGGGAAAAGCTAAACACCCAAAAAAAACACACTATACAGCATTGCCAATATCTTAATGACCTGGTTGATCTATAACTAAACCTAATACTAAAGTTTACAGATAACCCCCGATTTCTCCCAGAAACACACAGATAAAAGGGCTTGTTCCACAGCAGAGATAATGATCTTTAAAACAACTATATCAATTACAAGCTAATCCAAGCCACTGTGCGGGGAGGGGGGGGGGGGGTTGGTAACAGAGACAATGCAGTTAAAAATTTCCAGCAGTGTAGGTAACATGAACCGAAGTGTAAGCACAAAGAGGCTCAGAAAAGGTACAAAAGCTCACCAGTGTTGTGTACAGAGTACAAACAAGACCCATGGCCAGCACTGCCCCCCAGAGATGAAACCCAGTAACTGCAGAAAGACAGTACAAAGCAAACAAAATACCAGTAGTAATTTAATAATACAGAAAAATGATATAGGTTAGACAGAAATGCAAGACAAATTACAGCAGTCTTTGATAGGACAAAATAACACATTTTTTTTTTTTTACAATTTTTACTGTTTTTGCCATTTATTTTTCCGACACTCAAGTGAAACCCTGTAAAACAAGCACATGATTCTGCACATTGGCAAGGGCTCTGCAGAAGGGCAGTGCTTTGACATCGCAGCAGGGGACATAGTGATAAATGCACAAAATGTTTGAAACTTTCAGTCAAAAATGTCTCATTTGCTGCTGCTGCAGTATCCATGGCGTTCGTTACCTGCATTAAGGGCCAGTGCGGGGGCGTACAGGACCACACCCATGTAGACCACCTGCAGGGGGAGGCGGGGGGAGAGAGGGGGTGTCAGACCCAGACCTGGCTCCACAAGGCCTCGATTTAACAATATTTTTGTTTGATTTTTAAATAGGCAAGAATAAAAAACATACAGTGCATACACAAATGATAAATGATACCAGCTATTCCGCTATTTTAAACTTAAAACAACTATTTGAAAACAAACGAACATCAACAAAATCCAAAAGAAAGAGAGACAAAACACTTTTTCACACGCAATACTCAAGTAAACTGCAAAAATCATTCAGGTTTTAAAGTGCAGAAAAGAAATGTATACTTAGTGGCCATTGATCATCCGGAAAATCTGTTGCTTTTAACATATCCTGTAAGAATGGTCTCCATGCATTCTCAAATGTTTTTAGTTTAGCTCTCATAATGTATGTGACCAATTATAGAGGCAAACTAAATAGCATTTGTTTTATCTAGTGTTTAATATTTTGGCTATATATGCTCTTCAATGAATGTGATACATTTTACCATTTTTATCTTTTTCCATTTAGGAGAACTCAGTTAACCATTAGAGAACAGCACAAGGTGATTTAAGGTCTTCACTTGTGTCAACTAATGCCACAACTTGACTTAAATTGGAGGATACCTGGTATTCCTCCAAGTGGGCTCTGCTGTTGTACCTTTTAAGAGACCAAACTGCATGTAAGTGAGCCAATCAGAACAAAAGTGCCGGTGATGTGTTTGCCCATGTATGTGACCGAGCAAGTCTGAGAGCGCCCCGGAATGAACGCAAGACTGGGAATAAACCTTATTACCCAACCCGCTCTGCCACCCGACTGGACAGATTGTGTACATAGTCCAGCAGGTAAAAGAACGGCACCTCTGACACACATCTATTTCTGCTCTTCTCTCCCGGCTCAGTACGTCAGAGCAGGCGAGCAGTCACTGCCTGTTTTAACCAGGTTACACCAGCGCCTTCCACAGAGCGAGCACAATCAGGATTCATACACAAGGGGTCAACTGAAGGTCATTGGGGCAAACCCTCATGCAGTCCATTATTACAACTGCGTAGAAAAGCAAGAAAACACACTACACAACGCCTTCATTAAGGCGATGGTGTAGACGACAGACTGACTCAGCATATCAGGAAAATAATGAATGAAATAATGACCTGTGTGGTTGGTTCTACAAGGTCTATGGGGTTGACAAGATGTATACATGATGCTGCACCTTTTGTCATCTTGAATAATTGACATCTTAGGTCCCCGCTTTGCTGGACGACGTTGTGTGGCTCTTCCTCCAATAAATGAAATACCAGTACAGAAACGGATCCTGGCTCCTGGCTACACTGCCGTTTATGCTGGCGGAGGGCGGTGTGACCCTCTGCACTGAGACCAAAGGCCGGCACGGAGTACCAGGCCTGCCGAAGGAAAACTCACAACTCGCCGGCAGAGGGTTTAGCCACGGGGCCCCCGGGGGAGGGCACTCCGACGGCCAGGGCACTCACCATCTGAAAGATGAAGGTCACGGTGCCACAGATCCGCACGGCTTTGCTGAAACGCAGCTCGAGGTACTGCAGAGGCGGGAAGGGAGGGGGAGAGAGAGACA
>JAODUD010000039.1:7078233-7100721 GCA_026784285.1 Stomatorhinus walkeri | reverse complement strand
ACAGAACAACCTAGATGGACAGACGGCACAAAAGCCCCTCTAAAACGTATCTTTTCTTTCAGTTTTGGGGTGAACTGCTCTTTTAACACTTACCCAGCCCTAACCTTAACCATTAGTAACTGAAGAAAATACAAGAGTTTTGTCTATTTTAGTTTTTTGATTGCAGTCACAGATTTTTATAAAATTCAGGTTCCCAGAAAAAAATGTCCCCACAACACGTGGTCAAAATAACAGGTTTTTAATCACATTGTGGGGACATTTGGTGCGCACAATGTAACATATACATGCCCACCCCCACACACACACACTATGGACAAATAGATTCATCTAATCATATGTTTTGGACTGCAGTAGGACAATGGAGTATGTAGAGAAACCTGCCTCAAAAACAGAGGGAAGAACTAATTTTGTGTGTGGAATTTGCTTAAACTCACAAGCCTGGGACTGTGTTGTAACAATACTGCCCTCTGACCCCCCCACACATCCAACTCCTATTACATTTTACTCAGGAATGTCCCCCTGCTATAGATACCATCACTTTACTCAACCCATCATGGTGCTCAATCAGGGGTTAACACAAAAAGCATTATGGTCTGACTGCAAATAACCAAACTTTTTCTATTTTTTGATGACACTGAGCTGCTATTGCAGTCTTCCCATCTATTGCACAAGATCTGATGAGTTCTTGCTTTAAATCCAATTCATTTTATCGTTACAGTTAGTTTTCCAACATAGTGACTAATGTTACATTAACTAATGTTATACAATCATGCACCCTGGTATGTGTTATGATCCGCCCGTCCGAGCCTCATGTGTACCACAACCCCTCGTTACCTCATGTCTGATCCTGATTGAAACCACCTGTTGTCAATCCGTGCCTGCCTTCCCTGCGTGTATTTAGTCAGCGTCTGTGTTCATTTCCCCAGATGAGTCATTGATGTCGCCTAATGTTACTTACTGTTACCTGTCGTTACCCGATGTTAGTTGACGTTTGCGTCCTGTCCTGCCTACTACCCGGAAGAAACCCTGTTTCCACCCCGTATTCCTGCCTACTCAACCTGTCAGCCTGCCCGACGCCGTCAACTCACCCGCCCGACGTGACAGTATGCATATAGATCAGAGTGGGGGGGGTAAAAGCACGACTATGCAAATTTACAGCACAAAATTATATTTTCCAAACACAAAAACATCTAACGTATGATGTAGTAAGCATACTGCAAACACCCACAAGCACATTTTAAGCAGTCCCTCACAGAACAGTTCTCCAAATGCCCGGAATGAATAAAAAGCGGAGGTTTGTTAGGAAACAGCCATTGGAAAACGCGTTCCTTTAAGATCAAAATGACTCGTTAGCTTGTAATCGCAGCTTCTGATTCAGATGATCAAACAGCGCGGGACCGCGGTGACACTGAGTCCGTTTCGATTTCCCTAAGCTGCCGTGATCAAGCGGCTCCCGGGCCTCGGCGACGCCCGATGAGTCCGGCTCCTTCCAAGTCAGAGACCGCGGGGACCGCGCTTCTCCTGGCGCAGAGCCCATTAGGCGCGCTGTCCTGCCATCAAAGCCAGTTTACCCTGCCCACGTAGGAGACGGGACTTTGAATCCACACCTTCACAGCTCTGGCCGCCAACTCAAGAAGCATATCCTGTGTTAACAAGGGTGTGCGGGGGGGGTTTGATAATAAGCTATTCGGCCACATGGCAGCTTTCACAAACGTCGCCGGACACTTTCTGCCACCAGCTGCCTCAAATATTCACAAGTGCCTCTCCAGACCCGACAGACACCCTTGGTGCAGTGCCATCTAGTGTAAAGGTTCATAAACAGAAGCATGCCCCCCCCCCCAAAATGCCCCTCCACCACCATCAACACAGGGGCTATATATACACTGAGGCATATTTATTCTGCCCCCGAATGACCTTGCAAGAAAGTTACCATGAGCAAGCTTTCATAACAGATTTTGTAAACAGTGAGATCTGACTTTACAAATCTAATTTTAAATAAAGTGGCCATGAATATACAAAGCAGACTATTAAAACGGCAGTATATTTATTTAGCGAAGCCTTAACACATGTTTAACGTTCTGAATTTGAATTCAGAGAAATCACATAAGCATGCTAATATATTAACATCAGAGCATATTATGGGCCTCTGTGTTAGAGATGTGGTGGCTGTAATAGCAAACCACAAAAAACAGACTGCAAAGTGACTAGGAAAAAAAAGGTGTGACTAAGGCAAAACACAGTCAACCCAGAACCGGACCGGTCAGCATTTTCAAACATTCCGCAGTAACGTGACAGTCAGAAATCACCATGTATTCTCTGCTCAAAAAGCCACAACAACGTCTGGCTAAATAAAGCGACCTGGATTTGAATCCAAGACAAGCAGCTGACATAGGGATCTTGGCTGGTTCCCATTACTGGGTGAGCCATTTGAATCTACACCAATGTTTTGCCTTTAAATGAACAGACAGTCAATATTCACGCATAATATCTGCCATCAGTTCATTTCTTAATACACACTTATCTACTGACGCAATATAAACCACTGTTGTGTTAACTGAAGATCTGTGTTTTGTCGCCGAGTATGAGCATACTCGTGTGAATGGTACAGTTTCAGCAAATTTAAAAAAATAATAATAAAAAAGCCCATTTATTGTAGTACTGCAAGGTACACATGTGGAAATTGCAGGGAAGGCTCACAGTTGCCTGGAAACAGGGATTAAAATCATACGTCGTCAGTGATTATGCAGCTGAAGTGAACTAAAGAACAGCCCTGTTCCATTCAGGTCACTGTGACACCCCCCACCCCCGAAACTCCAGCCTACACGCATGAGAACCGGCAGGTGCCAGTGTGAAAAGGCTGAAACCAGAAGGATAAGCAGACCTTTAAACCAGAGTTCCCCAATTCTGGTCCTGGGGGGCCAGTCTACACCACAGTTTACAGGTCTCTCTGCTCAAACATACCTTGTTCAGCTTACCAGCTAATTGTAGGTAATAATAGGTGCATTTGAGCAGGGAAATCTGCAAACTATGGGGCAGACTGGCCCTCCAGGACCGGAACTGGTGAACCCTGCTGTAAACCAACACAGAAAATTGTCCATTGTGCAGATGCGGAGAAAATGAGCTCCTAAAACCAGACAAAGAATTCATTTACTATTTTCTGAAGAGCAGCTGCTGTTAAATCAGGGTTTTCCAGAATGACAAATCATTACAGTGGTTATAGTGGATGGAGACATTTGTAGCTCCGGTCAACCAAGACAAACTAAACCAGGACAAGGCTGACCTCTTATCTAGACTGTCCGAGCAACACTGTCCCTTTGTCATCCAATGTCAGGCTAATTTTTATCAACAGCTTTTAATGGGTATAACATCTCCAGCAAGAACAATAGCCCTGACATCGCATCCAATCCCACAGTAGGTACTAGAGGCTACATCGTGGCTATAAAAATATAGAACAGGCCTTCAGTTATTAAATATATAACCACTGCTTCCTCCACCCACCTACCCAATGTTAACAAAAGGCCAATGTTTCATGGCTGTCAGGATTCATGTGATGGTAAGCCCATAACAGATGATTCTTTACATCTGGAACATGTCATGGGATGTGATGTGATGCAAGAGTGGGTGGACAAAATGACAGAAACACCTCATATTCATACAAAGGACCTGGTAAGGAGTACTGCCCCCCTTTGGCATCAGGGCAGCTTCAATCCGCAAAATACTCTCATACAAGTCCAGAGCTGCGCGCAGTGGGACATTCACCTATCCATCAAGAAGAAAAACTTCCAGTCCTTTGAAGGATCAAAAAGGTTTGAATATTTTTTTCTACTATGCACTCCAGAATTCAATGGTGTTCAAAGACATTGAGGTTTGGTCAATGGGAAGGTGATCAAAAGTATTTGACCTAATCTTGTCATTGTAGAAACCATTCCTGAATCGGTTAAGCGGCATGTTCGGGGCATTGTCAGCTTGGAGTGGGAGAACATTGCGAAGAAACAGTGTTTTCACCATAGGCCTCACTCTGGTCTTGCACAATACGCTTGTGGGAGTTTTACTTTCTGAGGGTAGAAAGAAACATGACTGGTTATCTCTCTGAACCAATCAGATTTTAGAGGAAGTGGACCACTGATGTACTTCGTCCTGGGTGAGCATATGCGGTCATAATTTTATTGGTATTTTGACTTGTTAGTTGTCCTGCATTGGTAAGACAACTCACATCCACTGAAAGTGTGGGTCAGCAAGCCTCTTTAAAGCTAAAACATACATTTGCCCAACCCTCATATCTCTATCGAGTTTCACCCTAAAAATCTAGAATTACTGGAAGACTTGTGCCCTCTCTGCCTTAACCAAAAATGTACCCAGCAATTGTTTGCTGTATACAAATAAAAACGTTAAACATTTTATTTACAAAACAATAGTATGTTCATGTGCAATACAACCTAAAAATATCCAGCGATTAAACTCATCACTGTAAGTATTCTTACGTCTATTTTGTGACATCGCTTTTATATAATTCAAGGATAAAATCAAGAGAATTGGATATTAGCAAATGAAAAAGTTACTGTGTGGGGAATAAAAACAACCAGTAACAGTTACTGGGAAAACGACCCAGACTTTGCTTGGGAATTGTGCCATTTAATTACTTGAGTTCTTTTTAACACCATAAAGGTAGATTAACAGCCACAAGTGCTGTCCAGGATTCAGACTGCGTGACCCAGTGACTTCAGGCACTAAATTACAGAGGAGGTGCATAGCTTACCAATTAATGGAGCAGACTGGCCTTCTTGAAAATGATCTAATCTTCCTTAACCCGATATAACTGTTGTTTTTTATAGATAAATATCCATTATAACACTGAAAGGACTGTGCAGTTTGCATCACTTAACTGGTACTCCAACATAAAAAGTTCTTGTTACATGTTAATTAGTTATTAACCACTCACAAATTCGTGCGCTGTCATTGCGAGTGATTGGGCTAAAACAGATGCACCACATAATATCTGGACACCTCATTCTGCTGGGAAAATCCACGTGTCTCTGTCCTCGATGACGCAAAACGACGTCATAGCAGCTTTTAAATGAGCAATGGTTTCCCCCCCCCTTTCCATTTACCAGCAGACAGCAGGCAACGTGGTAGCATTACTCTATAAGCTAACACTCCACACAAACCGATCGATAGATCTTTGGTCCCAGTGACACACTTTTGACAATAATCAACTAATCCTTTATGACGCCCGCAGGTGAAGATGCAATATCTGAATAACTGTAACGATAAATGGTGTGAACAATTGCAGTTTTACGTGAAATCCAAAATGAACAACCAAGGACAAGTCAAATTCCATTCGAGATCTAAATCTAAAATTTAGTTCCTGTCCCCTAAACGTCCAGCAGTACAGACTGCCTGGGACGACTGGCCAAGATTTTTTTATCGTGAGCTAATCATCTTATTCTATTTTAAGCCGTGAGTTAAAGTAAACGCACGTTGCCGGCGAATCATGTGGAAATTAGGGAATGACACCTCGTCCTACTGATGTAACTATTTTTCACGCTACCATAAACCCCGGACACCAAACTGCGTAGCTATGTCAGTCTAAACACTCTACCATCTAATCGTTGTATCCCTAAAAAAACGCCCATGCCTAAACAGCTATTGCTCTTACCCCCCAAGCGGCGGTTCATCTCGGCGTCTGACAGCGGCGTCGTCCACATCTATCGCGGTCCGAAAGTCCGCACTCGGAGCCGATCCGCCCCCTCTCCTTCAGGACAGCCAGCAACGGCACATCGCGCCCATGTGCCGATTCCTTCCGTCGCAGCAAACGCACATCATCGCAGTCGTAACACCGGCGATCTCGCCAGCCAGCTGTGTCTTTGTATGAATCATTATGTCACGAGTTATCCTCTCTTGTTTTATTATCCTTATCTAGCAGCGAGCTGCACCTCTAACAGTCATCACTCATTACAGGTCTTTTCACGATAAGCTTTACAGCATTCTTTAGCTATTATTACGGCTCTTTTATCATTAGATTGCAGCAATTGCTTTGATTCACCTTGAGCACCAGTGTTATTACCTAAATAAACTTAAGGTGAGATTTATTAAGCAGATGTAAGGACATATAGATCAGGTGACCGTAAGTCCCATTTTCCCTCTTTTTTGGGCACCTGAAAATACCTGAACTATCCGGAGTTTTGCTTGCTTTCATGTTAACATTAGCTTCTTACAGTCAATATACTTATTGTCTGCATATTTCATATGTCTTTAACGCCTCTCTTTGCGTCCTGCCCCCGGTGTTCTCATTTTTGCAAAGCAAAATCTGATCAGAAGATGAAAAACAACGCATTGATGTTTTAAGAAGACCATGCTAGCCATGAGAATGAACTATGGTAAATTTATGTATTGTAAATTGCAGTATTATTGACTGAAAAGCGTATACAGATTCCCATCTAGTTAGGTCCGGAGTACGAACTGTATAGGTGATACAGGCGGTGTTACAGCTGTCATTGGTAACTAATGCGATTTTCTTCTATAGATTTGCTTCGCTCGAAATATTCTTTTTAACAAGTTTCCAGGAATCCTATATCAGGCGCTTTATGACTTCTTACGAAAAGGGATTTTGAACAATTGCTACAGCTCTATAAGTGTCATTAAAGAGTAGATAGGGGCGCACGTGATATTTATATTCTGATAAAATTCTGCTTAAAACGTAATCTTACTCATGAATCATCCACATAAATTTGCATGTGTAAATTGTTCCTCGATCGCTGATTGTATTTTTCCCTTTATCCGCAGTTCGTCCTTTGCCATGTTCCTTCTTTTTGAAACCTAAAACCTCCGTTTTACGCAGCAAAGAATTTATCCCTCAATGTCATTCTGTTTTTTGTTCATTTCAAGCAATTGGTGTTAAACCTATGTGAATTTTGAGCTAACACAATCACCATGACTTTGCGGCTGCTTTGTTGATTGAATCATATCAAGGACATTAAGCGTTTTATAAGTTCAAGATTATTTCTAATGGTAGACAAACCTGCGCAGGGCCTGAAACGGCGTCTGACTGCAAAAAAGTATTTCAAAGTCTTTAGTGTGCACTAATCCTACACCATGTTCCAATATTAAACCGCGTGCCTACTCCAATTCTTCAAATTCCTAACTTAATTTCCTCTGGTACTCAGCACAAGGAGATTTGGTCAGATCTACTGAAATATTTAAATCCAACCATTTTCTAACTGCTTATACTGCTCATGATTGCAAATGAGGGGTGGCATAGGGCTCCAGGTTGGGGTACACCAGTGCAGAACACATGCAGTCATATACTAGGGGAAACATAGAGATGCCAGTTAGCCTAATTGCTAGAAGAAACTCCCATACCATGTGGAGAACATACCCCACAAATCCACACACACAGCAGATGTGGTACTCTAACCCCAAACGCTGGATGTGAGGGGCAACAGTCCTAATCACCAAGTGAACTCAGAGTATAATCTTAACCAGTGATAAACAATGACATGTGCACCATCTCGATTGTCATTGACAGAAAAACCTGACTTTCCTGGTACAACCTCAAGACAGCTGAAATGAGCATTAATCAGTAAGTAAATCTGGCAGACCTACCTTTCTAAGTGATGACTAAACTAGACTTAGCTGGGTAAAAAAATGACTAAAATAGATTTTATTTTTAATCAGCTGCCAGTATCATGCTGTTTCTCATTTAATGTGGTTCCAGTGAGTTTAAAGCATTTCAATTCACTTGCATTAGTTACTACCTCCATGTTAAAATGAATGTGACACTGAGTAGCCATTGGCAAAAAAGCTGGAAAAATGTATTTCTCACATTGTTACAGAAATAGAATTGCAACTGCCTCAGCAACAGCAACTGGCACTGTGATTGGACAGTGTGCTGACCAATGACATAGAATGATGGAGTTTGGTTTCATATACTGCAAATTTAAATCACAAACTAATCTTTCAGGAATGCTGATTAAGTTACTGATTAAACCCGACAGTAGTGTAAACAGTAAACATCAGTAAACACCGACTTAATGGAAAAGTGACAACTTTACTGGAATAAGCGAGTTGTTCTGAAAGCATAACTATTGCCTGGAGTCAGGACTTTGGGTATTGAAAATTTAAATATTTTAAGCAAAGGTCAAAGGTCTTAGCCAACATCTATATATAAAACCAAAGCTGGATAACTGAGCCAGGCGACTTTTCATTATTCAGCACTTTCATCACAAGTGTCAAGAGCACAACACAGATGACATCATCATCATGAATAATAATACATTTAACCACATACATTTCAGTGCTCTAGGGCTGGGAGAAGGTAGACCAGACCTCTTGGTATATTAGTTTACATTTTATTGAAGAAAAAAAATCCTGCAGGATAATCAAATTCTTTGACAGTTTTTAAGAAAGAAAATGATAGAGAATACAGGCATTTAAGTTCTTTGTTTTTGAAGCCAAGAATGGGAGGTGCATCTTCTGCTTGTAAAAATCGCCAATCAGAAGTCAGGTTTTCGATGCAAAAAGAAAAATGTGCAGGAGGGTTGGGTGACGCCTACAGCTTTAACATGCCTTCCCTGGTGTTCAGTTTGAGTGCTTTCTGATCACACCTTGCAGAACATTCCACGTCGGCAAGTCTACCGGCTCCCCACGTTCTCCCCAGGACATTCAGGCCTGGTCTTACATGCTGGAGGAAAACAGCAGGAGCTACAAGCATTAAGCGCCATCATGATGTATTTATTCATATCCCTCCTAACTGCACTCCTCATGGATGAAAACGGAGCGCAGAACTCGAAAACTGGTCAAACCGGCCGAGGCTGCGTGGGAGCCGCATGCCTGTTATGCTGCCTGGTTTGGAAAACCAGACACCCTCTTCCTGATGTGACAAAGAAGCCACTGAAACAGCCACTTCCATCACTGTCCAAACCAGCCAAGAGAACTACGGGAAAAGCCGCCATGGATGAGGAAGCCAGAACGAGTTCATGACCTCATTTCTGGCGGCACGGGCATTGTTGGTAAATGATACCCAGTTCGTGAAGTTTAAAAAAAATTCCTGTTGATAATTTGCTTGCAGATGTCAGACTATCACTATAGTGATATAAAATAAAATTAAAAAAAAAAAAAACATTGGCTGTGCTAAAGACAGCAAATATCTGTTTCAGTGTCACAAGGTCAGTCCTGTGGAATTTTACAATTCCGCTTCTTCAGTTGAGGAGTCTGATAATTTTGTTAATGTCCTCGCCCCTGGCACCAGTATTCCCAATATCACGCATCAAGCCAGCCTTATCCCTGGCTGCATGGCGTGCCACAGACAGTGGGAACGGCAACAAGTAGTTATTGACCACTCGAAAGTTCTTCCCAGCGGAGAATATCTCATGGATGAGGTCTTCAAGGCAGATGATCCCATACTTCCCTGCAATAGAGAGCACTTAATTTCAATCACTATTTCTCTTTAGCATTTATGGTTATCGAGTCTTAATAGTGTCCCATCGCCACCTGTAACAGGTCCACACATGAAATACTGTACTTACCCAAATGTTCCTCGATGATGGCATTGTCTGTAAGAGGAGTCTCCTTATTGTTAATCCTGGTCTTTCCTCTCTTCAAAATCAGCTCACGGACTGACTTCAGGTTGGGGAATCTGTTGAGTTTAGGGAGTCATCAGAGTGATTTTATGTAAATAGTAAGGTAGTCATCAAATACTACTTATCCATCACAGAAGTCCTACAGAAATCTGACAATTCACAAACACATTTGCCATTTAAATCCATGTGCCCCACCTCTTCCTTCTCACTCATTTAATGCAAATACACCCTTGATTAGTCCTATACTACATTGCAGGCCACCGGAACAAACATTAATAAGGTAAGCTTTTTTTTTTTAACTGACCAATTACAAAGCATGGAAAGAAAAAAGGATGACCAGTGCACATCTGGCTAGGGGCACATAACCACACCAAAAAAGAAAAGAAAAGAAAACCTGCCTCGTATTTTCTTAAGCACAATCAGCATTGTACAACAAAAGACAGTTAAACTAAAAAAACTGCTGATTTTTACAATTTATGGCATAGCATTTTTAAAAAAAAAACTTCTTATATATTTTTTAAACTGAATTTATTGTTCCAAATGAATTGTTCCACTCAATATTTAAAACTCAGTATTTCCACACTGAACACGAAAGAGCAGGTTCACTACAAATAAACATTCTCATAAAGGAAAGGGAGACGGAATGTTTCAAGAACATCTGATAAACCCAATGTTAAGGAACTTGCACTCCTAGTTTAGTCTGGCTGTTTGTCTCGGGAAGAAACAAAGCATATTTAACCTGCACAAGCCAAAAACAACACAAAAGGCCTGCGTCAACGGCAGTCATGTGACCACGGCAGTCATGTGACCACGGCTCCTTACCCCCAGGCCACATAGGGCTCCACGGCCTTCAGCATGCTCATGGAGGTCCTGCCTATCTTAACGAAGGTGCCACTGAATATCTTCCTCAGACGAAACATCTGGATAACTTTCCTGACTTCAAGACTGACGCCTTTGATTCTGCGGAAGGGACAGAGAGCGCCGCGCCCAGCATGGACCCAGTGAAACCGAGGCCAACACAGGCAAAAACACACACACCCCCTGACTCGGCCACACTGCAGATGGCAGCAGCCCCGTTAAGAGACGTACTCTTTGATGCGGACGGCGAAGGCCAGCCGGTTCTTGGCTGGAGGCAGGGCTGGGGGCCTCATGCGGCTGGCCAACTTCAAGCGAATGTCATCTCGGCGCTTTTGCTTGCTCTCATGCATGAACTCCTCCAACCGCTTGAACCTCACAGGGCGACCACGCTGAATCTGGAATCAGGGATGTGCATTTCATACTAACCTTCAGTAGGGCAGAATGAAGTACGACAGATTCAACTGCAACTCCAAACCCACCCAGGAAAACTGAACATACTATCCCCTTGTCTAGCCTTAAAAGTAGCACATTATTACTTCAATAATCTCATGTTTAAGGCGAACAGGTAACACTAAACTCTATAAAACAATAAGTCACCAAAAGTAAACAGAAGCTTGTTGAAGTCATACACTTAATCCGGGATCAATACACTAAAATTCTAAATTTGCTGGCGCCTGCACAAAAAAATCTCTAGATCAGCTCAACAGTTCATAATGTGGACATTTGCAGTGCAGCAACTTCAGCGCTGACCACGTCACGTACCTTTCTCTTCTGCTGCAGCGCTAGCTTAGCTTCTGTAGCTTTGATCGCTTGATAAGCCTTCCTCCTCTTGAGAAGATTCTCTGGAACCAGCTTAATAACCTTTTTTAAGCTAAAATAACCAGGCAAGAAGCAAAATAAAGTACATTAAACGCCTGATATGAACAAGACAATCAAACTATGATTTATATTACACAAAAACGGGACGCAAGAAATATTATAAACCATGAATGAAACTAACGTTATATGACATTACCAGACGTTGTTATTCAAGGGACACTTTACGGTGGCAGCAATGAGACTGATTACAGTTAAATATTTAATGACAAATATGTTGTATCTGTTAAATACTGCTGTAAATTAAAACGGCTAAACAGTGTTAGACCATGCTTTGGAAATGAAGAATCAGAACCTAACCAGTAAGCACCTAAGACACGTGAAATGAGTTTGACTGTCTTGTAAAATTTCGCACAATATTGCGCTTATAATAATCAAATCGCCAATATTAATTCGTCATTCTAATATTTATTAGATAAATCACTCGTAAAATACAAGATGGACTGAGATTATAAAACAACCAAAACAGATACATACTCCGACTCCGCCATTTTTTAGGACTTCACGAACATCAGGTCGCACACTGGTGACGTATTTACTAAGGAAATCGACAGGAAGACGAATTGATGCCACCTACAGTAAGGGAGGGAATGAGAACTCCCTTCAGATAGCGACTCAGGGTTAAGCTCAGCTAAAAATGCATACATTATATGGTGTACAGTTGATATACATATATTGTTTTTATGATTGAGTTTCTGATTTGCTATAAAAGAATTACTGCGAACGAAAAACATAAATGAGTCACGTTTTTTACATTGCACAAATACAATGTATGAATGTCAAAGATCCGTTTGCCTTTCATGCATTGTATATTAATTTTAACTGACATATAACTTACTGTGTTTAACAGTAATGATATCCGAGTATATCTGTCTTTTCTGCACTAATGTGCTGTGTGTATTAGAGAAAAAGTTTTATATTTGTTATAAACTAGCCTCGGTATTTCCCACAAATAAGTCAACGGTATTCTAGCTGACTTTATAAAATGCCTATTCCTTATTCATTCGTCTGTACCTGGTTGTGGGGCATCCCCAGTGTTTGTAGTTTGCAGATTCCGGCTTAAGGTCTGCTGGGTCTAAATGTTGCATGGAAAACACCTACATATTGCATAACTAATAAGGCTTGTTATTCAATCCTATATATGTGGCAAATAAATACAACAAATTCTTACCACAAGAACTGCACATTTAGACAAATTAATCTGACTCCACCAATGAATACTATATCAACATCACTTATGGAAGACTTCATTTTAAAATAAAACAATTAGGTTATAAACATAGGCGAAATATTCTGTGCACTCAACCTAAGATGTAGCAATTCATATGGTGCATGATGAAATACTTTCCTCCATCAACGTTTATGGAACTACTATACACCATGTGCACAATACCGTTTTCAAGTTTACCTTTCAAAACATTACATACATTCAGAAAATACAATCAGACGTGTACAGGAACAGTCATTTTTATTGTCAAAAACTCGACTGTAAACATGCTACGTTTGAAGTTACACAAAAAAGCAACATGGGGAAAAATGTAAACATCTAAATCATGGGATCATGAGCATGAAATCAGGATTTCATCCCTGTTTGACACCTCTTTGTCGGGTCATCTACAAACCTATAAATCTTGCGTTATGCAGTGCATTGATACTTGTTACTCGTGAGTCAAAATGCATTTTGAACCATAATAGTAATGTGGAAAGCTTCCGTCTACAAAATGAATACGTCGTGTAGGATCGTGCTTTAAGTCTTTTCTGTCTGCGCATGCGTTTCCAGGGCATTATGTAATATACTCTACAACAAATGGTTAACTGGTAGTGCAAGGTGTTTACTGATCCAAACAGGCAGCAATCCTTTTATTGATTGCGAAATTATGCCACTTCATAAGTAAATTTGTGGTTTATATCCAGTGGACGTGATAGCGACACTTAAATGCTATCTGTGATTTTAAGAAATACCATGAAGGAAGTGAAATACAGAATCTTATGTATGAAGAAATAAATCGTACCATGAAAAATGCATGAACTATTATTAACGCTTTTCCATTTTTTATTTTGTTATATTTTTTATCTTGTTCCTTTTTGTTATTGTGTTAAGAACAACGTGGCGGTGTGCCCTGCCCCCATTTTCCAAAAAAAACAATGCTCACTTACAGCATCCTGGCTTTGTCGTTTTCCCAATTTTGTCCTTGGGTAAATTAGTGGCCAGCTAGTGAAAACGTTTGAGAACCATCCAGGTGCAACGCGCATCACGTAACCTGCTCGGGTCTTGACGGGTTAATGATCCGTGGGCGTTAACGTGACCGGCACCAAATGGGAGTATCGAATAGTAGGGGGTGTACTTTGTGCAAACTACTTCTGTCCTGTTTTGCAACTACAACCAACGTGAATGTCGTAAGATGTCTGTTCAATTCCCCCTCTACAATATCAGATATTTTAATCGTGCTCCCGTTTACGCGCCACTACGGTGGCACTACGTTTTCATGCAAACATCACGTCTAGATGTCCATAGAAGATACCATTTGAACAGCCACAACACCAACTCAATCATAAAAACTCACAAGCGCATTTTAATGCGCCGCGAGCGAAACGCCTCGCAAGAGCTTCGGCAGAGACTCCTCCCCCTTGGCGCGCGCCCTTGACTCCACAGAGCGTCATTGCGCGTGAGCGGCGCTGTCTTGTTTGTTTGTGTAGAGGGCGAAAAATGGCGGAGGGCAGAGACCCGAGCTAGAACTAGAGACACGAAACGTCGGCTCTTAACGTTCGTGACAGCTGGTAGGGGCCACTGCCCTGCGTCGAGTGCATCCCCGGCACGTCCGCCGAACTCGGGTGGCGAAGGACGAGCGCATTGCTAGCGGAGCGGAGTTTTGGATGAGCAGGTTTAAGCTGGCATTACTACGGCCGCAGCGAGTACTGCCCACTGGCCGCTGAAGTGTCGGCAGCTAGCTGGTTGGCTAACTAGCCGTGGCTAACGCTTACGCGCTACTCTCGCGGCGTGCGCGTGAAAGCTGCGCTTTTTTTTTTTTTTCCTCTCTCGCCGAGGGTAGGGAGTCCGTCCCCCGCGTCGTACATTTGGCGAGCGACCCGACTGGAAAGCCGAAAGGCGGACTCTGGCGTCGGGGAGTTCGCACACGAATGTCTTCGTAAGTTCACCGTCCTGCCTTGCAGAGGATCACAGCGGCGACCCGAGAAGACAGGTAAGGCACATACCGCTCGCCTTTCGTCCGGCCGGCCGCGCAGCGATCTGTGACGCTGCTGAGGAGATTTTTGGAAACGTGCACAGTTGCTCATTGAAATAAACGTCAGCGAAAAACAACATTAAAATGCTAAAAAAAATCCTGGCCTACGGAAGACCAGGAAGCTAATTAGCGGCGGCCATGAAGCACACACGTCCGGATGAAGAGAAAGTATGACCAGGTGTGAATCTCTCCACCTATTTGCCAGTATTATACCAAAATGTGTTATACCAATGAAGGTATTAACCGATTTAAGATTTAACTATTTTTTGGGCCTTAAAGTTGTTCTACTAAAGCCCCGAGGAACCAATAACTTATCAAAATATGTCGTAATATAACACAAAGTTTCCGTAGTCGTGATCTGCGGACTCCTGGGCAGCAACTGCACTTTCCAAATGATTACTATTCTTATTATTTTGAAGAATCGCTGGAGACCTACCAACTCGCAGACTAGTAATGTTGTATCACGTGTCTAGCATTTTTAGCACGTTTAACCAGGTCTACGCACGCCTACTCCTCCCCCGAGTTAACGTATTGACATCTGTCTAGAAATTGACATAAGAGTAGAGGTTGGTTGCTTGGATCGCCCCGCTGGCCGTGTCTGTAAACAAGCACTGACACTCTGAGATGCGCGTGTCGACGTCGTACTTCCACGCTTTGTGAAGTCCAAACACTTTTTATGGTGTGGATTGATAATTGATGCACGTGTCTTTGACTCTGTACAGTTGGTGTTTTTTTTTTTTTTGGAAAATTTCCGAGACACTTTCTTGCCTGTCGTCTATGGATGAGTTTCGGATTGGGTTTCGTTCATTTATGTAATTTGTTTGGGTCGTATATTACTAAATGTTGTTTTGTCAAACGTATTCGTGCACACGTTTTACATGTTTACATCTTGATTTTGATGTCGATTGTAAAAGGTCCATTCGCACATTGCTCGATATTTGGGGTGAATTACTGAATTGATCAATTAGTTTTTTGGTTTTGTGCACTATGACGAATTGTAAATTGTTTCTGACACCAAAAGAAGCTGTATATCTAAAAATGTTAAAATTTAAGTAATTCGATTCCGTGCTACTAAAATATTGGCACGGTTATTAGTGTTTGTATTCTGTGAAAATGGGATTCTGATATTAAAATCAGCGTTGTTTATATTTTTTCTATTGTTTATCTCAAAGGTAGAAACTCCTATTGCTTTTTAATTAAAGTATAATGCCAGTGTCTGGATTGGCAAGTGTCATGTAGTACTTCCTTTATTGTGTATCTAATCGTATTTTCATCTATTGCATTTCTTCAGTTAGGTATTGTTACAGATACCCTGGAGTTAAGCAGAATTCTTCTCAGTTGTTTACTGTGTTCTCTTTGGAATTATATTGTAATCACTTACATGTCTGTTAACTTAAAGTCTGCAGCCATACCCTATTAACACGACCTTGGTGAAACTACTTATATTCATCTGTTACAATAATTTGCTTCTCATTCTTGCAAATATTCTTTTATTAATATAGCCCTTTCTTGATCCTATAGTATTTGGACCTCCAAGCAGCACTTGCATTCTGTGATCCAAAATCAATGTTGAAATGTCTTTGGCATGTATGTCTCTATAAAATCCTCATAAATGTGCCTGCATGTGTTGGAAAGGCATTCGTGCATTTGCGTTGTATGCTACTGTAAGGCATGCTGTTCACACAGTGCAAATATTCCAATTATCCATGTGCTTTGAATTGATGAAGGTTCTGCCAATTAACGTTTGTGTTTTACCATCTGCATATTGTCCTTTTTCACCCATGATAGACCTTGACCACATGGAAATTTGGATGGTGGTCTGCTCTGGATCACTTGCTTTTGCACTTCTGCATAAAATATGGTGAAAAAAGATGCCAGAGCTCTGCCTGTGAGGGCTACGGTGGTGAAGCAAGGGAGGGGCATGTCGTTGTCCTCTGAGCTTGTGATGCCATTGGATGGGAGGCGGGTTTTGGGGAGGGCGATTTGACCCTGACAGGCCCCCCTGTCCGGTGTGGACTGCAGCTGTGCAAGGCACATAGTCCCGCAGCTCTCAGCAGGCTGTGCAGCGCAGCTGGGCCGCCCCAGTCGTCGGAGAGCTGACCTACATTCTCATCTCCCTGGAAAAAAAGCTTGTGCAGCAGACAGAAAGAGAGAGCGAGAGAGAGAGAGTGTGTGTCCGTGCGCTTGCTTGTGACTTTTTTATTTAAAAATTCCCTTTTGTTTTGCACTAGCTGTAAATCTTATATCTGTTAGCATGCACCTTTGAGAGTAATCTCTCTATATATTGGAATATAGCACTTCAGATCTCACCCCAAAAATTCAGTAGAACAGAACGTCTCCTTTCAATGTAGGTTCGCTCCAGTTTTCCAGCAGGTTGGAAACAGCTGCCTAACTGTTTCTTTTTAGCTATGGTGTTTCTGATTTCCATGTCTTTCGTTTCCACCAGTGCAATGGAAAACTATTGGTCTGGGTGAAGGCGGCTGGCTGTCTAATGCTGTCAGTTTACCATCAAATCAGTGCCTCTAACTGATTTTAAGCCTCTTTTTTATGAATGACCCATAGTGCTAGCTGGAAACCAGATGATAAAGCCAGATTTATTCACAGATAGCTGGATAACATGCTGCATTAGGGTCTTTGAGAATGACTGTGAACCAGCCTCCTGTTCAGGAGCTGGTGGAGTTTGCTGAAGATTGCTGCACCTTCAGTTTCAAGTAGTGCTGACGTGTGATTGGTTTTGGTGTGTTATTGGGAGGAGGAGGAGGAGGAGGAACCTTTAGAATGACAAATCAGGGATTGGTATCCACCATTTTGTGGGAGTGTACTGACAGCTTGGCAAACGTCAAATGACTAACAAGTGAATTGTTATGGAATACCAAGTTAGGAATAACAAGGATGGTCACCACAGGATTAAACCTACAGAAATACACTACAAAAGAAATATGAGTTAAATCTTTTGTAGAAATAAATGCAATAAAAGAAGTTTGTGCTTATGTGTTTTGCTGGCAGGTGAAAATATAAAACCATGAACATTTTAAGGTGCACGCTTTTCATTTACATCCTTAAAATATTTAAAATGTTTATCCATTTTTTTCAATTATGTGTGCTTACTTGGTAACAAAGCCATGAAAGGCTGGTTTTCGTTAACAACAGACTATTTGAACCAGCTGGGCTGAGAAGCAGGGAGCCTCATCCAGAGGACTGTATCGGTGCCCACTAGAAGTAGTGTTTTGTTTAATTTCTCAGTTTCACTTAGAGCTTCTTTAGTTTCAGCATTGTGCTTTTGTTTCTCTTAAAGGGCCAGTCTACCCTCTGCATCAGATTTTCTTTATAAAAGCCTTTTTGTTCTGTCTCCTTTGGTCCTGGTGCCTCCATTCTGCTTTGTGTGGCAATGCCATCCACACCAAGCAACAGCAAACAAAATGAAACAGCAGAAAAATGTATATGCTGTCCTTTTATTGGGCACTTGAGAATTAATCTACCCAAAACAACATCAAACATAATGAAATACTCAATAAATAAATAAAATATACCAAATTCATAGGGGAAAAGTACAATACTTCTGTATTTGCATATAAGGGTTGAATTTCAGCCTGATTTACTTTTAAACTTGTAATTTGTGTATCTGTATATTTATTTGCCAATTTTCTCTACTGTAAAAAAGGCTAAAATTAAATTTCTGTGCAGCAGTCAAATGAAATCTATTGCTTAGCAATACAGCAGCAAAATCCTCCATTGGCACTTGAACACCCAGTGTTTAAAATATCTGACAACAGATATTTAACTCTGCAAATAGAAGATATTTTAGTCATTTTCAGAGTAGTAAATAGTTACACAACACTCCTTATTACTTTGAAAAGGTTCTGTAATATATTCATACAAATATATGATTTGAAAAGCTTATTTGCCTTATGTAGAAGAGTTTGTGCTTGTGAGTGTATGAGACTGTCATTTAGTGAAATCAATGCATAAATAGCATTACATATAATATTCTGTATGGATCATGAACCTTAAGGGCTTACAGTTCCTTCTAGAGTTAAGTATTGCAGACGCGGTAGTCAGCGGTTCATCTGATAATGTGACTTTAGTTTGTTGAAATGACTGGAGGGTTTCTTTGCAACTGGAAGCTGTTCATACACTGCAATGCTTGGTTTTCTTCCTTTGGCCTTCTCTGGAGATACTGTAGCTCTTGTAATGTTCATTGGCATCATGTGGGAGTCAAGCCACAAAACGTGCTAGCTGATAAGTTTGTAGGTTGCCTTCCTTTCTTTAAATTCCTGTCTTTTTTTGTTATCTGCAAGACTTATCATTTTAGATTACTTTACAAAAAAATCCCTCAAGGACTTTGAAGCTCCTCTTATCAACCCTCCCACCACCCCATCTACAAGGACACAATTACACCATGGTGAACTGGCTGGGTCAGACTCACCGCTGTGCACCATCATGGCTGCTCTGGGATCAGTTGTGTACTATTGGCTCTCATAGTATACCCTTTGCTTCTGTCGTGTCCTGGTTTCATTGCTGAAGGATGAGGACTTTTATTGGACGCTGTTCTCTTTTACTTTCTGATACCTTAGAGTCAATGGGACTGAGGCTTCTTTGCGCTTATGCTTGCCACCTGACAGCAGAAATGGGCTTGAATTCAACACTGGGACATTAACACGTGACATGAAGTTGGCATTGTGCCTTTTGAAAATGCGATAGATAGAGGCTTGTTGCATTTTCATGAAGCCTTGGTAGTTTTCGCATACTTGGTGTTTATGCAATGCTTTTGTGCAGCGTTTTTCATTCTCTGACATCGGGACGACCACGGCCCCAAATCCCCACACAACTTATTCAGCACTGTCTGTGTGCTAGTGGGGGGCCTATGTGTATGTTATTCTGTGTGTTTGGCATGATGTTCAGCAATGTGAGGGCATAGCAAGCTTCCTATCCAGCAAACACAGATGCAGATCAGCTTGTTCAATTTATAGTGCGACAGGGAACTTGTACACGCACCCTTCCCAATAAATAAAGCAGGAATTGTCTCTACCTCTGGATTAATGCTTAGGCTCACATTGGGCCTGCATCTCAGCTTTCCCTTGAATCATATTGCAGGGTACAGGTTCTGTTCTACAGCTACAGTTTTGGTGTAGTATATGATTTTGCCTGTCTTATGGTCAGTAAGATAAAATGAGTGGATGCCTCTCTGTTTTGCAGTTTTACACAATTTTTTTAAATAATCCACAATCAAATAGCTTAAGTACCTGTGAAAATTACCCTTTTCTTCCAGTCTTAATAAAAACATAGTATTCTGTATTGGTTCTGCTTATTTGTATATGTCCTGTTTACATTCTTTCATATCATGCCAATATGGTGTCTCTGGCAATGTTAACGGTAATTATTATTCTTATTATTGTGTCAACATGCAGGAAGTGATTTCAGTGAATTGAATGGATGACTAGTTAGTCTGAGCTATGAAAAATGAAACATTCTGTGCATTAACAAAAAAAAACCCTTGTTCAGTCTTTCCTTCTGAGTGGTTTTACATCATATTTCCAGCTCTGTGTAGGACTTGAGCAAAGATCTGTACTCTGCTGAGGACCCTGTACCATGCGTTGGGTACAGTTCCTGTTTTTGTTTTTTTGTTTCCTGCACTTGTGCCAGACCTGAGCCAGTCATTTGCTGTCATCCTTACAGGATAATCTGGCTTTTGGCTCTCTGATGTGATTTTCTTTTTCAGGTTAGGACCCTATGTTTAGATGGTTTAGCGTGGGTCAAGCAGTGTACATTTCGTGCTTCACTTAAAAAGATGAGGTGTTCATGCATAATGCAGCACATTGCATAGGTGAAGGTTTGTCTGTGTACCATCTCACTGCAGTTAAGGGTGTGTATAAACACACTGATTTTGTCCCATAGGAAAACAAGCTTTTCCCAACTATTTGTATGTACGTGAAACTGGATGTCTGTAGTCAGTGTCTGTTTCCCGCTCATAAGATTTGACCCTGTGCTGTACAGTTGATCCTAATCCCTCCCCTGCATTCCCCTCTGCCTGGAAGCTCTTTTAGTAAAGATGGGTAACGATTTTTCTGGTCTGACCCTGATACCAATATTAAAATTGAGTATCTGCCAATATTGGTACTGGTTTGATATGTTTTCCCGTCCATGAAAAACTAAGCATTAACTGAGATATTTATATCAATACATTCCAATAAACATGAACCATCCACATTTAGTGTTGTAGCGCCATTGTTTGGGTAGCTAAGAACAGTAAAATGCAGCTCAATGTTCCTCAAACAAAAGCTATGGTGCTTCGCTACAGGAAGAATTCCACGGCCAACATGATTTACAGAAGTCTGCTTCTTTGTTTTATTTAGTAATAACAGAAATGCAGTGTGCAAAAGTCTTAGGCAGGCAATGAAAATGATGTTTAAATTATCCCCGTGTTGGTGTAAAACTATGATATTATGCCTGTCGAAGTGTCAGCTTAGCCATTTCAGAACCTCTGCTAAAATCATCCCAGTATTTGCAGCGACCGTCCAGTGCAGCCATATATTTTTTGACTTGGCCACTAGCACACCCCAGACAACTAGTCAACCTGTCACTAACTTTTTAAACCAATTTATTTAATTATGTAATTGAGCTGTTGGTGAAGTTTAACAAAATCATGGAATGGCTGAGGTGCCCCTGAGGAGAAGTTTGGGAACTGAAGCAGTGTTCATCTAGCCATTCAACTAGATGTCAGTAACTTTTTAGAAAACAAAAAAAAAAAATTACCAGTTTTTATTGTTACTCTTAATTTGCATATGTTCCAATGTTAAATTGTGTTTTCTGTTCTAAGCCAAAGTACACTTGCTACCCAGATAAACAGCTTTAAACCTTTCTTTGGACTGCCTAAGACTTTTGCACAGTACTGTATTTTGTAAAGTGTTAATTGTGTAATCTGATTTCTTTATATTTAATTTGTCAACAATCATAAAAATATCACTGCATACCTCAACTAACCATTTCTAGTCAAAATGTACAGAACTCTCCACTACAAAATGTACAATGGATCACAGATAAAGCATTTAAATTGTAATTAACCAAACTTTAGAAAGAATACAAATCTGAAAACCTCTAGTTGGTATAAAATCAGACTTAAATGTGAACACTAGTGTTACATACATTGCACTACACAGTTTTGCTTTTACTGTATTTCCACATTGCTGACATGACAGCACAAATGTTGTGATTATTTCTGTTTACCCCAACATGTCTTGGTAAGGTTACAAGAATTTTTGCGATTTTCTTGTCTTTTTTTGTAGACTAGTTTCGTCTCTGGTGGAAAATCAAATCTGTTTCATGTCCCCCCCCCCCCCCCTTGCTATTTTTTTTAGTTTTCCTCTCAGGGTTATTATAATGTGCTTTCTCTGTGTGACCAAGTGACTGTACCAGAGGTTTCAAACTCCAGTCCTGGAGGCCCAGACCCCTGTGTAGTTCAGTTCTTTCCCTGTCCCACCACAAATGATTCAGCTCAAGAGACTTGTGTGGCAATGAGCACAAGGAGGTGTAAAGAGCTGAATCAGGTGTGTTAAATGAGGGAAAACCCAAAAATGTGTAGGACTCTGCCCCCCCACGACTGGAGTTTGAATCCTCTGGGCTATACTAAACTGCTTGAGCTTTCAAAAATGCTTGTGATACTGTATTGCAATGGGGAATTGGAACAGTGTTGCTCGTCTTTATAGATTTTATTTTTTGTATTTTTTTCTGCCTTCTTACTCTATTAAAGATTCAAATTTCTTTTCAGCATGGTGGGTAATACTGTCGCCTTACACCCTGTAGTTGGGGTTTCAAATCCTTCCTCCGCTGTTTGTGTACAGTTTGCTGAATCGAGGTCTCTAAATTGCCCATAATTTTGTCTCTAAAGTTTTGTGAATGCACTCAATGCTAAGAGCTAAGGGCTACAGCCCCCCCCC
>JAODUD010000039.1:7046899-7060358 GCA_026784285.1 Stomatorhinus walkeri | reverse complement strand
TTGGACTGTGGGGGGAAACCGGAGTACCTGGAGGAAACCCCACGACGGCACAGGGAGAACATGCAAACTCCACACACGTGACCCAGGCAGAGACTCGAACCCAGGTTCCAGAGGTTTGAGGCAACAGTGCTAACCACTGCACCACCATGCCGCCCCCTATTTTAATTTCTTAGTGTATAAAAGCATTTTTTGCTTGCCATGTCATGTTTGTGAAGACCTGCACACCTTTTATTACATACATCCCACCAGGCTGAACATAGTACTTAAGTGCTGCCTTAATCTGGTTTACTGTTGTGCTAAAGGATGTTAGTTACTTCAGTGACGTCCTTAACCCCCCTCCCCCCATCCCGTTTGTCTGCACAGACCTCCAGAGCTGCCTCATTTGCGTCGCCTGTCGCTCCCCTCGCCCCCAGCAGATCCCGGTCCACACAGAGTCCTTCATCACTAAGCAGGACCCCACAGGTGGGCTGCCGTGCGCCGGATAGCCGGGAATGTGATGAGGGAATGAGTCCGGGACCGTTTTCTTATCTCCAGTATCTCTGACGGCGCTGGAGCTCAGCCTGTAATGATCGGAATGACCATCATTCCCTGTTGGAAGTTTCAAAGTCATTTTTGTCTCATTTACAGTTGTACTTGGTATAATGCACAGTGAAACACAATATTGCCCAGCTGTAAACTATAAGCATAACAATAGTCATAAATATCTATAGTGTGCCGTTAGTTACGTTTCGCAATTATTTATGAAGTTTCAATCTTTCTGATTGTTCATATTTTTTACTATCCATATTTTCTCGCCATGAATATAGTCCTAGTTGTTGGCATAGTGCTAAATGTCAATGTAACTAACTAGAATCTGTGGTGTACAGTTGGCCGGTAGTGCGAGAGTCTGACAAGAAATAAGCACTGACGTGCACACGTTGTCCAGGGGAGAGTTGAGTGGGCTGCAGCATTGGCCGTGCAGATCCTAAACACTGTCCTTGTGAAACCTCTCTCTGAATTGACTCCACAACTGATACAGTCACATTGTGTGTTAACTGTGAGCTTCCCCCACCTCCCACAGGGAAGATCATCTCCATAGAGACGAGCGCACTGAGGGCCACTGGCCGGCCAGGTTGGGAGGACCTGGTACGGAAGTGCATCTATGCCTTCTTCCAGCCGCAGGGGAAGGACCCGTCCCACGCCAAGCAGATGCTGCATGAAGGTGAGACTGCAGGGCCTAGATACCCCCCCGCCCGGGCCATGGAGGGCGGGGCCAGTTATTAGCTTAAAAGCCAGGATCTTTTCTGTGGTGTACAGGATAAGCTTGGTCAATGTAAAGTGTAATTTTGACCTGTGCTGCTACAGCTCTGTGGCGCCACCTGTTGGTGTGGAGATAGATATGAGGGGCAGTGGTATAAAAGCCTGGAGTTGTCATTCTGAGCATCTTTCCATGCATTTGTGTGTGTGCTCAGTGATCACCCACGGCACGGCCATCAGCCCCGTGTACCGCTTCACCCTCAGCGACGGAACCACGCTCAGCGCCCAGACCCGCTGCCGCTTCTGCTGCCCCCCCAACCCCAACGTGCAGCCCTTCATCATGGGCATCCACACCATCGACAGGTAGGGCGCCCCCGGCAGACCGTGTCCGTCATGCGCACCTCCAACCTCGCGGCGGTGATGGGGGCATGTGCTCACAGGGACCCGTGTGCCTCCCACAGGGAACACAACACTGCTAGCTCTCAGGAAAACACTACCCCCAGCCTTCCTCCAAAGCACGGGAGTCCGACTCCTGCCCAACCCGCCCGTTCCCCTGCTGTCCAGCCCAGCAGTGACCTCAACCAGGCCGCGGGCCTCGGCCTGCAACTTAACGGCGGCGGCACCGGGCCAGCCACGCCAACCAGCCATTCGGCCGGCTACCTGACCCCCAACAGGATGTGCCCCCAGCAGGTCAACAGCCCCTCTCCTCTCAGTAGCCCCTTGGGGGCGACCCCTACCTCTTTCATGTCCCCCAGGCCGCCACGGGGTAGCCCTGGCCTCGGGGGTAGTCCGCGGGTCCCAGGGAACCCTTTCTCGCCCTCCACACCAGGCCTGCACTCCCCCGCGGGAGCAGCGAGTGGAAGCGGAGGCGGCCTCACTCGGCAGTTATCGGGCTGCGAGGGGACCGGGGCATCCCTGGGCTTCTCTACTCCCTCACCACGACCTCAGAGGCAGGGTGCCACCCCAGCCAGCTCGCCGGTGCGCCCCCCTCCTGCCAAGCCGCCGGAGGGCCACCCCGAGGATGCCGCTAAGGCCCCGCCGTCGCTCGGCAACCCCAAGCTGCTGAACCAGCTCCTGGACAACGGCGCCGCTCGTCCCGCCGAACGCGTCCCATCTGCGGTGGCATCGCCCCCGGTGACCGGCTCCTGCCCAGCCTCCCACAGCTCGCTGACGGAGCGGCACAAGATCCTGCACCGCCTGCTACAGGACAGCAGCCCCACGGAGCCCAGCGACGGCGGGTCTGACTCTGGCCTGGCCGTCGGTGCCACGCAGAAGGACGCGGAAATTAAAAAGGAGAGGCCCGCCAGCCCCGCTAGGGAATCTCAGGATCCGCCGCAGGACCACCAGCTGCTACGCTTCCTCCTGGACACGGACGAGAAGGACCTGGAGAACCTGCCACCACCGTCCCTCCTCTCTCTGCAGACGGTACGGGTCAAGACCGAAGTCAAGAGGGAGGGGACCTGCGGCACCACCAGCTCTCCAAAGCCTGGAGACCAGCCCGCCAACCCGGTACGGACCCCCCGGTCGCTGGTGTGATGAGCTGTACCCCACACATGCAGTACTGACATTCGCCCTCTGTATTGCAGTTTTCCGCCGCTGACCTGGACGCCTTGAATCAGCTGGTGCCCCCGCCACAGAGGACGACTCCCGTGGCCAGGCAGCCGGAGGACCCCGCCGCATCCCAGCCTCCAGAGACCAACATTCCCAAGGGTGTGAGCATGAAGCAGGAGCTGCCTGGCACGCCGAGCCGCGGTAAGAGGCCTGACCGGACCGGATCATGCCAGCGGGAGGAAACTCCCGACTCCCGCTCCGTCTCAAGGCGCCTTTCTGCGGCTTCTCCCGCAGGGTTTGGTGACGGCCCCGTCTTCCAGCCGTCTTTTGAGTTATGCAGCCCATCCACCCCCAGCCGGGGTCAGCCGGACCCGTTCCAGCCTAGCAAAGGCGGCGGCCCGTTTCCAGACCCGGCTCACGGTGCGCCTTTCCGCGGCGGCGGCGGCGATGCAGGTACCTGTCACTCCTGCGGTTCTGTCTTCCACTGGATCGCACCAGGTTCCTCCGAGCTTCTCAGCAATGTCCTGATCTCAGAGGGCCACAGCAATTCCTGGCGTTCTACTTTCAGCCAAGCCGGCCTTCTTATTAGCCTCATTAGCCTCCATTAGCCTCTGAGTGGCTTCCTGAAGCAGAGACTGCAAGGTGCATCGCTTTTTGGGACCCAGAATGCCGCTGACTGTATTCCCTTTCCCCGCAGGGGTGTCCAAACTGGAGCTAACCAGCCCCCAGCCGTTTGCACCAGTGGGGCTGACGGAGCCCCCGCCATTTGACGCGGCCATGGGAGGGGCCCCTCAGGCTCTTCTGCCTACTCAGGAGTGCGTATGACCACCGACTGGCCTGGCACTGTGGACCCGGGCCTTGCACGCACGTCTCAGACTCCATCCTCTCTGTGCTCCACTAACTTTGCAGGCAGTGCACCCCCAGCACCTTGGATGATATGCTGTGCCCCCCCACCACGCCAGAGGGACGCAATGACGAGAAGGCCCTGCTGGACCAGTTAGTGTCCTTCCTGAGCGGCACGGACGAGAGCGAGCTGGCGGAACTGGACCGAGCACTGGGCATCGATAAGCTGGTGCAGGTGCGTTGTAGGTTGTGGGTGGTGCCACAGCTGAGGGTGTAGTTGGGACTGGGGGTTTGCTCTGGTCTGCAGTGGGGTAGGGGTGTGGTTGGAGGTATAAGGCTGTGCAGGAATGGGGAAAGTGGTAATACTGCAGATATCCACAGTAATCTGTGGGAATGGGAGGAAAAAATAACATTTCCGCAGTAACGGCTGTAAAGGAGATGATCTTTACGGTGGTCCCGCAGGGATGGTTACAAATTGTATGGTAACACCACGGTAACTGTAATGAGATTGCTCATATATGCATATTCTTGCATCTGCTATATTAGTTATGTCATTTTGATCTGTCAAATTATTTCTTCTCACCCCCACACCAGCTGGTGCTGTGTAGCCTGGGCTGCACAGGGCAGCTGAAGAATAATTTGTCTAAATACACGAGAAATGCGCTACTATCAAAGTTTTTTGCTAATTTCAGATGAATTCTATGTCCCCCCCCCCTCCCCCCCTCACAATAAAAATGCTTGGATAATTTGGTTTGAATAGGTGCCAAGTCAGTAATTTAATAATTAGTATTGGTTTGTTGGTGAACGTGAGGATGGGGCGGAAGCGGCGTATGTGCATGCGGGTATAGACATCATTCCCGTGCAGGTCGCCAGATGGAGGCTGGGATTTAGAATGGGATGGGACAGCAGAATCAGTGTTACACTGGGCTATAATTGTTATTGTTAGGATAGCGTTGGGTAGTAAGTTTCTTTGTCTTTGTACCAAGTATCCAGTAGTGATGGATGTAAAACGGCCTGCAGAAGCCTGGTGTAGTTACAAGGGCTGTGTGCTATGGGCAAAATCTTCACCTGTACGTTCCCGGAGACAGGAAAGGAAGTGGCACAGTGTAAAAGCTTAGCGTACTGCACGATGGCACAGTGACGTCACATCAGAACGCCCCCCCGCCTGGTATGGCATACGTCCCTCATGGGTTGCCATGAAGTGGCTGTCATAGTTCTGGTACCATCAGTACTTAACCAGCCATGTTGTTGTCAAGTCACTGTATTGTCATTTCACACACAGGAAATGAAATTTAACATGATTCAAACAGCTAGGACAAAAATAGTTGAGAAAGAAATATTGGGGGGGGCGGGGGGGGGGGGTTAATTAAAAATACATGACAGTACACATAATTATACATGACGATGGCATAAGCAATGAAATGCAAGTAAGCAGTGGTGCAGGACAATGCATGCAAAGAGCAGCCTGCAAATGGACAGACTAATGTCAGTGTTTTGGGGTAAGTGGGAGCCAGATTGGCATGGGGGGGTCATGGGTACTGGGATGAACAGATGAAATGACTGTTGCAGGGCTTGGTGGTGATGGTATACTGAATGTCCCAAACAGGCTGTTTGTCGGGTGAGATGGGTCACGTGTGATGGTGCTGCTGTCGTTCCCCCAGGGCGGCTGCCTGGACCCCCTGTCCCAGCAGTACCCTACCCAGCCCCTGCCCCCCACCCCCATGCCCATGGACCCTAAGCTGCCTGCGTACCAGCCGCCGTTCCCTCTCGGCGCCTCCCAGTTCCCGCAGGACGTGAGCCGTCCGCAGCAGCAGAGCATGGCTTTCTGCTCGCCCCGTGGGGCCTTCCCCGGGAACATGGGCATGGCGCTGCGGCCGGGCGTGCCGCGGGCACAGGGAGTGCCCAACCAGCTCAGGATGCAGCTTCAGCAGAGGCTGCAAGGCCAGCAGCAGGTGAGGCAACAGCACAGGTCGCCATGCCGCACGGCGCAGCTCTCTCAAGCTCCAATAGAGGAAACCTGGATCTCTGTAGTACTCAATCCTATTCGTGGCCTGAATCTATGTCTCTCAGTCCTGTTCCTGCAGTCCTCCGGTCGTGAACCACTGATACGGAACCATAGGAATTTGCCCCATTTTTTGACATGGCATCAAAGTACTTGAGTTTGATGAATTTTGAGTAATTTGGCATCATTCATTCATGAAATGCAAGAAATGAGTTGAAAACAAATGAATTGTGCAGAATATTTGTGAATTTCTGTGAAATGGCGATACAGAATGAGTGAAAGCCTGCTCCCCTTTCAGATTGTGCACCAGAACAGGATGGCAGCTATCAGCCAGTTCCCAGGGACAGGGCATCTTGCCATGGGCATGCGACAGGGCATGCCGCAGCCCCAGATGCCCTCGCAGGTGTGAAGATACTGGGGCCTGACTGTTTTTTTGCCTCATTTGTGTGGTTTACATTTGTGTGATCATCTCTGTAATGGTGAGCAAGGTGGGATATGACAAAACTACCCTATTTTACCCCTGGAATGAGTGAAGCACTACTATTTTACTCCATTCTGCTCTACTAAAGGACACAATTGTTTATCTTACAGTCCTGCTGACTTTTTTGTGCTGTTATGCAGCTTTTCTGAAGCAGCTTGTGTCTCAAGGCAGCAGTTATGAAGGCAGAGAGGCTCTGTCCCTGCCGTTGTCCAAGTAGATAAAACAAAATAGGATTAACTACCGCTCCACCTACTGGCCTTCATGTGAACTACAACTCGCCGTCCTCTGCTTTTCCAGCCACCGCTGAACGCACAGATGATGGCGCAGAGGCAGCGGGAGCTCTACAGCTTCCAGCACCGCCAGAGGCAGCTTCTGCAGCAGAAGGCCTTGCTGATGAGGCAGGGCATGGCGCCGGGGCCGATGGGAGGTCCCCAGGGTCCCAAGGGCCCCCCGCAGCCTCAGCAGCAACAACCGCCGCAGTTCGCCTACCCCACAGGTTACAGCCCCGGGCCAGGAAACCAGCCAAGCTCACCTGCCAACTTTAATCCCATGGGAGGGGTGCCGACAGACCCCAAGATGGGCAGCAGGGGGCCTGTGGTATCCCAGGGTATGATGGGAGGCATGCAGGGCCAGTTTGGTGGTGTGGTGAACTCAGGAGGACAACCCGCCCCCTTCCAGCAGTTTGCAGGAGCAGGTGAGTCTGCTCTCTTGCTACCAGTCATTTTGTTATGCACCATCAGTAACAATATTATCACGTTTTATTGCCAGGAACAAAGTGACCTTATGAGCACTTAAAAAAAATTATAATGTTTTCTTTCACGGGTATTAGTGTTCTCTCACACAGGTCACCCACATATTTCTGAAATGAAAGGGGTAAATATTTACCTTCTGCTTAATGGGTGAAGGTGTTACACCTCATGAGCAGCAGAGTTTGTTCTCATGTTGTTTACCGTGCACACGGTCTGAAATTAGCGCCAGACCATCTGGCGAATGTGGGCAGGTTGGCCGCCGTGCTGTGTGAGCGCCGTGAAATCGAATCGCTCTGGTCGGAAGTAGACGCCCGCTGAGGTCTTCAAGTCTTGCGTTCGCTGGGTGGTTCTGGTCGGGTGTGGACTGAGAAAGATCCGATGCGACAAAACTGACAGCCCCTGGGGGGGGTATTACAGAGTCTAGTGAGCCTGGGGTTCAGATCTTAAGAAAAGAATGTCCACTAAGCAACAGAAAAGTGCTAATGAAGGAGAGAGCCAGGTGGTGTCATGGAGATTATTGCCACCAGAGTGCATGACACTTTCCAGATTTCATTTTATAAGCCCTGACATATTGAACATATTGAAATTGGAGCCTTAACTCCAAAACTATTAAACTGTAAAAAGTGCGGCCAAGAATATACTGTTGAATGAAGGAATTTAAGGAACCATTCTGTGATGTGTTTTTGGGTGAAAATCAGATGCAGATCTAATTTCTGTGGTGTCTGCAGTCAGTACAACCTCTAAAGACAAAAAATAAAAATGTGTTTTAATCAATGATTTTGTGGTGGGCTTCAGATGAGGTTGAGACACTGAAACAATCCTGTACACTTTTCGCAGATCTACGAGTGCTTATCTTTTAATTTTCCTGCTTTTTTTTTTCTCTCTATTATGCATGAAAATTAATTGCTACAGAACTTAGCGAGAAAACTTAAAGAATTGGGAATTTCCGGCAAAATCCTGTAAAGCACGTGCAAATTTTTAATCATGGTCCTGCAGAGAGGTTCAGCTGACATGTCTTTTCGTGCAGGTTTGGTCCAGCAGGGGGAGCCACCATTTGCACCAGCCCTCAGCCCGACCAGCCCCCTCCTCTCACCACAGATGTCCACGCCGCAGACACCTCTGCTCTCGCAGACCCAGCCTTCTATGGGCTACCAGTCACCTGACATGAAGAGCTGGCAGCAAGGAGGCATGGGGAACAACAGGTATGGCAGCAGTGTAGAAACACTGTAGAGGGGGTGGGACATTAAGCAGTGCGAAAGCCTGACTGGTGCGTTAATGTTGATTGACAGTATGTACAGCCAATCCGGACAGACTCCGTCCCAGGCCTTTGGACAGCAGGGCGTGTACAACAACATGAGCATCACCGTCTCAATGGCGGGTGGATCTGGCAGCGTGGGCTCTCTGACTCCCATGGGACCTTCTGTTGGCATGGGAAACAGTAACCTGGGCAACATCAGCTCAATGTGTAATGATCAGGTTGGTGAGCAGCATGTGTGCTTCAACCCAGTACATTTAGAAATGTGGAAAGTAAGAATTGAATCATCTTTGAAGCATATCACTGAGTGTTCTGTGGAAGTATTATCCTAACAACATTTTATGGTCGCATACCTCAGATTTAAGTGCTTACTTATCTAGATATTTGGAGCAAGACCAGTCTCATTCTATTTTACCTGCTTTGGTACCATAGGATCCATGGTTCAGTCAGGCTCCCTGTCTATAGACATATGTTCACTCTTGCCACAAAGTGGCATCCTGTTGCTGACCTAGGCTGTGCATGGGTCAGGTGGGTGGCTGTCCATGGTGCTGAATCCCAGTTCAACTGGACCGGTACGGCCTGGACAGCCGACCAGCAGGCTGCACACCAGGCTCCCTCTGGTCAGGCCAAGCGTGGCTGATGGTTCCCACTGTGCCATCTGCTCCCCTGCAGGTACAGCAGGTTCAGGTGTTTGCTGACGTCCAGTGCACCGTCAACCTGGTGGGCAGCGACTCCTACCTGAACCAGCCGGGCCCCATGGCATCACAGAAGGGGGGGGCGGCCACCCAGAGTGCCCAGTCACAGCAGAAAAGCCTGCTGCAGCAGCTCCTAACTGAGTGACTCTGAGCACTAGGGAGTGCTGCCCTACAGTGAGATATTTATATTTTTTTACAAGTCTGTTTCTAATTTCCAGCAGGATGGATTTTGAGGAAATGATATTTTTTGGTGGGGCTTAATGGGGGGGGGTAGATGGCTGATTGGACATCTCCGGCTGCAGGTGGAGCGCTCATTCTTGGTTACCTACTTTAGAGCTTGCGATTCCCAGCCAAGAGACGGAAAGCATTGCCGATTCCCCCGAGTCTGAAGAGGACCCTTTCGCCTGGAGAGCCTCATTGGCCGGTCCGCTGCAGCGCTTCACGGAGAGCGATGGCAGGTTCTGGGGCCCGGCGCGGTCCTGGCCAGCCCGTCTGACTGCATGATGGGAGGACTTTTTAGAGGGGGCTTTAACGGCCTCCCCCCACCACCCCCTTCCCGTCGTGTGAGGAAAGCTCACTTTCAGCTGGATTTGTCGCTGATTGGCTCTCCACTGCAGTGCCTGGTGGGAGATCTTTCTAAGTTCTGTTTATTTGTTGTTTATTTTTTTTCTTGGTGAATTAGAACAAGAAAGGCCAGGATGGGAGACTGTAGTGTAGCACACTGTCTGCCCCAGGGTTTTCCTGGGGGGGGGAACATAGATACTAGACTCAAACTGTCCGACACAAATATTGTTGTTGTTGTTTTGTTTTTGTTTTTTTAAAGCAGCTGTGAATATGAGCCACTTGGGATCGCATTGGCCTATCAGTGTTCGCCATACATACCATGCAGGTCGATAGTATTGTACAGTACCAATGGACAAGATTGGAACGCACTAACACTTTCTGCTTTTCTTTTAAAACGTCACTCGCTCGTTGAGACAGCAGTCATTTTCCAAGTCCAAGCTGACATGTTTTTGGGTTTGAAGCAGGATTTTTTTTTTTTATATTAATAATGAAAATGATGATCATTTTTTAGCTGATCCAAGCCCAGAAACAGGATCTGCTGCAGTGTGTTTTAAATCAGAGACTCCAGCTTCTACCCAGTAAAACTTTCGTCTTGTGTGTCCAAGGAGAAGATTGTTTCGAATTTGAATGTTGAGATTTTGGTGAGCCTGGCTTTTTGGTTATCCAGCTTGGGCTGTCACAGTCTTACATAATTAACCGAACATGTAATTGATTTAGGTCAAATGGTAAACATGTAAACAATTAGGTGGCGATTTTTCTTTCTTTTGAACGTCAGTCGTCTAAATCCGAAGGCGTGTACAGACACTGCATGCTGGAGCTGACGCAGTGAGGATGTCATTGCTGGGGTGCTAGCCCTCACACTGCAGCTACAACTGCTCACCTGACTACTGCTGCCGAGTCAGATACTGTCGATCAGCACCAGCCTCTGTTGACACCGCCGAAACACTATAACTGACGAACCTTGGCGATGAGACGTGTCTGCAGAAGATTGACATCACGTTAAAGACGAACGAGGAGGTTACTAACAAGCAATAATAGCACTCTGGAGATCTGGTTAATTAAAGTAGGATCAGCTGAATTATGACATTGAAATGGAAACCACAAATCTAATTTATTCCCAGCCTGCCAGCTCCGTAACTCTCACTAATGAAATGCTTTCCCCCCCATATATATATATATATATATATATATATAAATAAATAAAAAATCAAAAAAGGGAAAAGAAAAAAAAAAGTAATTCTATGGTCCAAATAGCCTCAGAGGTATCACTGTGTATATACCAGGTGATTCAGCAAGGGCACCGGCCAACACGTCTGTTATGGACACTCATCCCTTTTTGTGCGAACGCAACCCTTCTTTCACGCTTTTTTTTTTTTTGTGTTTCTGATCGTCCTCAAACAATGTTGTGTAATTTGTGATTCACTTTGTGTACAGTTGTGGTGTGCAGGTGTGCGCGGGAGTGGCTGCATGCGTCTCTGGTTGTATATATAAATTCGGTGGCTGCGGTCCTTATACTCCCTCCACTTACGGCCCACTGCACTTAAAATCGCCTTTGTTATTCTAGAAAACAGTACATCTGTTAGATTTTTTTTATTTCCCATAATTCTTTGGCTCTTGTCCTTTTTCAAATTCCTAGCTCGTAGCCATGGAAGAACCTTATACTACATTTTATTTTGCAGAATATAACTTAATTTTGGTGCAACATGCTCGGAAAAGCAGGATTTTGTGGTCCTACATGTTCCTTTTTTTCTGTTCCTGTCCTTCTTTCATTTTGCCACTCCCTAGTTTCCCAGAATGCTCTCTCTGACTTTTCACTGTATAAAGCGAACAGTAACTTTTGGGGCAGCCTAGCGCTGCGTAAACGAAGTACAATGACACAGTTTATGAATGTTGTTTTCTATATTTATTTATTTTTTTCATTTTTAAGATAGAGAAATGGTAGTAGTAGGCTGTACCGCAGGAGTATCAGGACATTGAAAGCCACGTGTGTGTGAGAGGAAATACAGATACATGAAAAAAGTGGAAGCAGTCATTAGAAGAGGAGAAAGAGCGCTTTCCTGAAGCTTACTCAGTAGGAAATCAGCTTATTAACGTCATATGGTAAAGTGAGTTTAAAGGCAATTCGGAGTGCAGTCCTTGTACTGTAATACAGCCCCTTCTTGCCATTCGACTGGGAATAAAAATTCTGTGGAATATATTCTGAATCGCATCTCATCAATCAGAAATCCAGCTACTACCTTTTAAACTACATATCTTTCATATTGGCCTGTAAGCTGGTCTACCATTAGGGTGAAGTCAAATGGAATTTTGTTATTGTAAACAGGAATTTGCTCGAAGTCTGAAATTTTCAAAGTCCTTGTGGACAGATGGTCTGCTTCCTGCATTTTTTAGTGTATGTGTATGCGGGTGTGTGCGCATGCCTCTGTGATTAATGCTGTATGTGTTGTTTTAAATGGAAAACAAAAATTGTCCTAATTATTTCTTCTCATCTTTAGATGCCTGCACATTACCTGTGGGGTTAATATTTACTCTGTTTGCGAGAGAATGGTTTAGCGACCTCTGAATGTGATTTTACTGAGAGAGAAGCAGCATGGACTGGCTTTTGTACGGGTTAATTTCAAAAAGGCCATACTATTTAATTTGTCTATGTTGTCAAAAGTTTAAACTGGTATAAGAAAATGGAACCTTCCTTTCAAGAGTGGTAGCTAATGATTCTGGTGGGACTTTGCCGACCGCTTCACCAGTACTGATCTTATTTCCTTTATTGTCTGAGAGGTGCAGTTCTCCAGGCACAGGGCGATTGCATGTTTAGTTGTAATGACCAAAGCTTAAAGATGGTAAATATCTCATATGCAAGTCTCAGTTTATTGAATGCAAAGTGAAGCATTCAAAAATACAAAAAAAATGTATGGGAAAAAGTTTTTCTATAATAGTGGAATGTGGTATAAGCAGTGAAACACCCCCCCCCTCCCCCCCCAATGTTAAAGCATGGCAACATTGTGCTCTGCCTCCGCTGCCCTAATATACTGGCAAGTGACTTTAGCAGTTTGTATATATTCCGCATTTCCCAGTTAAAGCAGTCTGGATACTATTGCGGGGCAGCATCGAAAGTGCTTTCGGGTGGTCGGCACACTCACTGCTGACAGAATCTCTAGATAGCTATGCACCTTTAAGACGAAAAGCATGATTACAAGGACGTAAAATGTAACAAGAATCAAATTGAAGTATTTTATTACACTATGCATTCTCAGTAAATACCTTTTTGGAGCTATACAAATTGACAGTTTTTTTTTTTAAACAAATTCAATTTGTTTTCATAAATGTTTGGAAATTGTGTTTCTGACCTGTTTCTGCAAGGAGGCTAATGCAGATTGTTAAATATTTTAATTTACTTAGCTAAATACTTTATACCAAATTTGAGGTGCCTCTTGTACATATTTTGTGCATATAGAGTAAAGGACCGATCCTTTACAGTTTGATTAAACTTTTCTTGTTAATGGAGAATTTCTTACATTTAACTTTGTAAAACGAATATGCTGTATTTTACATACATTTTTTACTGAAATTTAAATATTCCAGGCATTTACAGGAAATACAATCTAGTTTTTTGCACTTTATATCCTTTGAAATTTAAAAAAGGAAAGAGGCCATTGCAAGAAGTATTTACATTAAAATCAGACCATTATTGCATTTCAAATATCCCCAGAATGTAATCGAAGATAAATACAAAAAAAATTCTCAGGCTCTGTGAAAGCTGGCTGATGTCCTGTTCTCGTAACACTGGAAAAGGAAGGTCCCTCCCCCCTCCTTGGATTTTATTATTTTTTTGGACATTCGGTGAATCCCAGGCTCTCCCAGGCTTAGACTCTTCTTTCAGGCCCTCTGCCTTGCTTGTCGCTCTATATCTTCATTTACTCTTCCATCATCCATCCGTTTCTTCTCTTATGCTTATTATAGCACCTGAAAACATTCCTGATTTTTTTTTTCTACTAATTCATCATCCTAGTTTGCTGCTGGTTTCTTTTTTACCAGATGATTTGTAATATATTCTTTTTATAGTTGCTGACACACAATCATACTTTC